>VXBU01001145.1:529189-625570 GCA_013400315.1 Bombycilla garrulus | reverse complement strand
GCTCCTCACGGGCCCTTCCGCCGCCTTCCCCCGCTCATGCGCAGTGCGGGAGCCGGGAGCCCTCACGGGGGGCGGCCCCGGGCCGCGGGCCCCGGCAGCGGCGCTCGGCGAGCGGCCCTCGCTCGGCGCTGATGTCGCGGCGAGCACCGGAGGAGGCTCGGCCCGGGAAGGGAAGGGAGGGGAAAGTTCCCCCCCCTCAGCCTCCTGGAGGTTGTGACGGGGTGGGCTCGGGGCTCGGAGGGGATGCCGCGGGGGAAGGCGGGGGTGCGGGGTCCCAGCGGCTCCTCGCCCCGGGACCCGCTGTCCTGTCGGAAAACTCGCTCTGCGTTCCCGTTTCGTCAATATCAAAAGGTCAAACACTTTTCGAGCGCCCGGTGCGAGCGCCAAGGTGGTGTGGCCGCTGTTCCCGGGGGCCTGAACATGGAAAGGGCGAGATGGGAAAATCCCCCGGGCTTTCCAGGATGCATTCGCAGAAGAGGCAGAATCGTTTGCTGAGCAGGCACGGAGACCTGGGGAAGGTGAAGTCTCCGGGCAGCAGCTTTACAGAGGAGCACCTCCACACGTGTAAGATTTCCCCGATTTCCCTGCTCCACGCTGTGATCGCCTTTGGGGAGCTGCGGACAGATGTAGCTCTTCCTGCAGTAGCATAGCTGTACTAGCAGAAGGCTGCAATGGTTAAATCACGGTTTGTACCACTATCCCAGACAGTTGTTTTTTCCCAGGAAAGCTTACTCTACCTACTGCAGGCTTTTGGCAGCCGAGGGAGTTTGGGGAAGCAGAATATTTGCTGATTAAACTCACAGTGGTGGCAAACTGCTGTTGTGAAGGACAAAGGTTTGAGATCTGATCTTGTTCGCTCATCTCCTGCTGAGCTTGGAGCTATTAAAGTAAGCTTCTGTATTTATATTATATGACTGGTATGATTGCACACACCACAGAGAAATTAAGACTTCAAAAAGCCATTCCTCACCATGGATGTCCACAGTTTATGAATGCGTTTTTATAGAAAAGGGTCTGAATTGTTTCTTACTTACTTTGCTGAAAATCAGAGCAAAGCTTGGATGGGAGCATGAAGAGTTAAGTTGTATTTGGTGAGGAAAATCAGGCTGTGAAGTGTCCAATTTTGCCAGTGTATGAAACAGTACAATTAAGAGCTTGATATCAAGTACATGGGAATATAGCTGAATTCAGCTATCCTTGGAGACAGTAGTTGCCTGGATACCTTGAATCCTACCAAAAAGCATAATTTTGAAATTGGAGATGGATGCAAATTGACCAGTGACCAGCCATGAACACTGCACGCCAGCCCAGTCCATGTAACCATGGCAGGGGAGACAAAGCCAAACCTGGAAATCTCTTTGATTGAGTTAGCTAATTGCCATCACTGTAACGTGCTGTGACAGCCCTCCTGCCAGCTGAAGACACAGTTCAGACTTGTAGAATTATTGAGACATGTAACAATAATCTGAGAGATGAGCTGTGCATGCAGGAGATTCTTCAGGAGAGAAGGAGGATTTTTTGAAGTGGCTTGTTTTTCTCTCATACCTGCAGATCTTGCAGGTTTCTTGTAATGCAGGGTCTTTTAGCTGGTTTTTTGAGTGTATGGGGGCATACTGTATTTGTGTTTAGTTCTTTGACTGGCTTCTGATTTGATCTCCCTAACTTACTAAATTGCATTATAAATTCCTGTTGTATAAGGTATGAAAAATCATACTTAACTGCATCTGAGCAGGACAGATAACAAGATAATCCAGTTAAATTATCTTGATAATGAAATATATTAAATATATGAATAATGACATATATTAAAATAATTAAATATATTAAATAATAAAAATATATTAAAAATGTGAAATGCATATTGCTGCTATTCACATATGCGTGCTACTTCTTGTGGGCTTTTTTCCAATTCAAGATCACTCCTAAGGTGAAACTGTACCTGAGAAAAGGAGTGGCTTCCTGCTGCCATTTAAG
This sequence comes from Bombycilla garrulus, assembly GCA_013400315.1. NCBI lineage: Eukaryota > Metazoa > Chordata > Aves > Passeriformes > Bombycillidae > Bombycilla > Bombycilla garrulus. The sequence goes on along the minus strand of VXBU01001145.1, from coordinate 623,596 downwards.
TTGTAAATGAGACATTTAGTGTTATTGATTTTAGTGGGAGCTGCAGTGTTCTGTATTGGTTTCCAGAGTGCTGCCATGGGGGCTTGGCTGAATTTCTGAATCTGAGGTTACCTCATCCAGAGCTCTTGGCCACCATGGTCTGACTAGACTGAGTTCCTTCTACAAACACAGCTCACTGCAATAGGCAGGCACACACCTCAGGACACAGCCAGGTTGCTCCAATTCCACCCATCTCCACATGCTTGAACCCGCCTGCAGATGGGCACTTGCATGGTGTGTGTGCTGTCTGAATCTCACCCTCACCATTTCTGAGCAAAATCAATGCTTTATAAAGCCAGAGGCACCATGAGGCCACCAAAAAGCATAAGTTACCTGAATTGGGCTTGTCACATGTTGCCTTTCGTGCAGCTCCCTGCAGGATGGGGAGCTCCAGGAAGGAGCGGGAATACCCAGCTCTGCTGCTTGTGAAGGTGACACGTGCTCAGCGACACAGACGAGAAGGAAATGTCATTGTGCAACGTGCAGGCAGCATAATCACCGTGACCAGGGCAACACGATGACTTGTTTCATTTATTTTAAGGGTGACACACTTGCCTTGTTTTGTTGTGCGAGCCAATGATGTTTTACCTTCTCATGTGAACCCCAGGAGAATGAGGCAGTGATTTTATTTTTTTTTTAAACCAACTGTGTCAAGTGCATAACTGAATATAACACTGACCTGGTTTACACTGACCTGAGCTCTCTTCTTGAGCAGACAAATAAGTCTCATGTTCAGTCAAAGCAGAATCCATTTAGTGTAATCCCCTGGCTGAGAACGTCCACTTAGAGCACTTTCTGAGGAAGAGGCCCAAAGCTTTATGAAGGATAACAATAACCTGCAGCAGCTTGGCCTGGATGTGTCTTTCTAACCACATCTTTTTGGCAGCTACTTCGTGCTGTAGAAAATGAAACGACCAAATCATCATATACTTCTGGAACAGCCTTTGGGTGATTACAGCTATGGCCCTTTGCCTGCAAACTGACCCCATGGTTAAGAGAGAACAATGTCCCAAGAACTATCCTGCACAAGATTTAATGCCACTCTGTAGGCATCCAGAGGTGCAGACCCAATGGTCTGCTCCTGTTGTGCTGTTCAGCTGATACAATTGGAATGTCTCTATCAGGCCATTATAGGTTTTTTCTGCACTGAAGGAAGCACAGAGGAAGTGAACAGTGTGAGTCCTCCTACAGGTATCTGAGCAATTTACCCTGCAGTGACTCAGCACCAATAGCAGAAGATGGTTGTTGATAGGTTGCAGGGAAGGGTGTTCACCTTCTGTTAAGTTTTTCATCCTTCCTGTATTACCCAAGACGTTAACAAGTTACTACACCCAGTCCAAGGCACTGTTAGGAGCAGTTTTCCATGTGACAGCATCTCTGGGAGGGAGCAGGACAGCTTTATGTGTCAAAGCAAGATCAGGTCAGAGACCCTAAGAAAATCTGAATTTCTCATGTACTCCACCATACCATGGTAGGCCTGAATAAACTGAGACTTTCCAGGACACCTAAAAGGCAACAGACTGCTAGGCTTCTGTATTTTTTTTAAACTAATAAGTACTGAGATACATATACTAAAAACAAGGCATTTTAAGTAATATGAGTTAGCAAATGGGAGGGTAATAAGAATTGACATAGCTAGCTGATTTTTATATGGACATCTTTAGTTCAGAAAGTCTGTCATACAAGGTACAATGTTTGTAACCAGAATTATTTGAAACTTGCCTAAGCTGTAATCCATCCACAGTGCCATCACAGCTTCATGATTAAAACCTACACCTTTGAACTGTAAGCAGCTTTCCATTCTCACTACAAAGAAGTACAGGAGATTTCAAGAATTCAGAAGACTGAGACACGGTAATTTCTCTACCCCAGTGATTTTCTGTATGTGCCATGTGTTATTGTTCAACAGAATGAAATTCAGCCATCCCAATGCAAAGCACAAATTTTGTTATTAGTATACAAAACAAAACTTTAAGTTACTTATACTGGAGATAGAGCCTTTTGTCTTGAAGGCAGGCACTCTGCAGCTGTTCAAAGCAGGAGTAGTAAGATGGCTCTAGCCTCCTGTCACATGTTACACACATTCAGCCTTTTCCACTCCTCCTTGTTGTAACAGCAAACTGATCTTGGGCTCATATCTACAGCACTTGGCCAGCAATATTGTCCTGATTGTAACCTCAGTGCACGTGACTGGCTGCCTGCATCAATGTAGTGGGGCAGGCCTCAAGGAAAAACGGATTCTTGTAAAAATCTATTTGAATTTTTTTCCATACGATCAGGAGTATGATCAGCTCTTCCTCTCTGTGTGGGGAACTGCCCACTGGAGACTGGAGCAGCAGTTTTCCTGGAAGAACCCCCATTTGTGATTGCTTATCCTTTGTTCCACAACCAGCAATTCTATCAGATTAGAAGCCAGTGTAATGAAGTACAACAGAATCAACCTTAGCCCAGCCCCCAGAGGTGATAAACAGCACAAAGGCAACTTGGACACCAAGGACGTCATCACATGACACAAACCTGAGAACAAGCACAACAACTCTGAGAACAAACAACACTGTGACCACTGACTAATAAATTAATATAATGAATGCTTATAACAAATCTGTTTTACACATTGTGGTCAGATCTGTTGTTATCTCCACCCTCTGCGCCCCACATTGGGCACTAAAAAGGTCTGCCACAGTTTAACTCCATCCTGCAATCAGGTACCATGCAACTGCTCATTCACCACCCTCACTTCCTGCTGGGATTGGGAGGAAAAAAGGGAGAAACCTGTGGGTTGAAGAAAGAACAATTTAATAATTGAAATATAATAAATAATAATACTACAACTGTAAGAGAGAGATGACAAAGGGAGTGAAAAGCAAAACCCAGTAGAGACAGGTGATGCACATGACAGTTGCTCAGCACACCCTGACTGATGCCCACAATGTCCCCAAGCAGCAATCAGTGGCTCCTGGCCAGCTTCCCCATGTTTGTGCTTGGCACAATGTGCTATGGCATGTCCCTTGGGCCAGCTGGGGTCAGCTGTCCCAGCCCTGCTCCCTCCCAGCTCCTTGTACACCTGCCCACTGGCAGACATGGGGAACTGGAAAACCTTTCACTAGAGCAAGCAGTACTCAGCAACAACTAAAACATCCATTTGTTACCAACTCCCTCCCTGACTCCAAAACACAACCCTGGACCAGCTACTAGGCAGAAAGTTAACTCCCAGCTGAAACCAGGACACAGATTAAAGCTAAAATCCAGCAACCATTATGATTTTAAAACCCAGCAGGACTCCAGATGTGTTTTATTAATTACTGCTATAATAAAAAACATGGTGTATTCAATCAGAACATCCATGTTTGTTTTAATATGAATTCATTGTATAATCAATAGGTTTCAAGCTAACATCAAATGTCTCAAAATTGCTTTTAGAATCCAGGCTCCCTTCCAAGAAATTCAGTCGGATCACATAAAAATAAACACCAAGGTTTCAATTATCAATTTCTGCCATATTGAGTTTTTTTAACACAGCATTCAGTAGTGTCTATTATTTTCTAAATGGAATTCTTATGCAGAAGGATATGCCCCAGTATTATAGAGGTACTAAGTGATATTTACCTGAGAGGCATTTGTGTCTCTATTTGGAACATAACTGTACAAGAAGAGAACATACTTTGTGTAAAAGCTGGCAGTTCAGAACTTAATCGATTGCCATTGATTGTTCAGTAAACACATTCTACTCACACAGCTGAGCTTTTTGCACACAGAACACAGACAACTCCTGATCTGCTTGAAGAGGATTATCAACAGCAATGAATACACCTGTGATAGTGCACTGGTACCTATTTCAAGAGACATATCAAGTTACTTTAACAAACGAGTTGTGTGCCCAAATGCAGTTTTTTTCCCCTACCATTGACTAAACTTTAGCAGTCCTGCCTAAAACCACTTGAGTATTCATTTTTTAATCAGCATGAATTCTTGAAGCTAGGATTTCCTGGTAACTAGCTGGTACAAGCATTACAACAAAGGATACAACACACACTGGAAACTTTCTAACTCTGTGATACTGATATTTGAAGTATAAAAGGTTAAAAATACCCCTTACAAATAGAATCAGTCTACATCTTGAATTACAACCTTCCCACCAAGCAGAGAAAATTATTTCTAAATCAGTGTGTCCACAAATTTTGCAGTGTTTTGATTGTCATCAACCTCATTAAATAGGAGGAAACAGGGAAGTATTTACCAAGTGGCTTGTCTGAAGTCACAGTGAGTTGGTAGTTGAAGTAAGAGCACAGTCCTGCTCCCCACTCCCTATGTCTCACTCCCCAGTGCAGCATGGACTGGGGCTCCACACCACAGAGCTTCCCTGGGTAAAAGCCACAGGAACTGGCAGCAGCTGGAGAGTGCAGGAGAGATGGAGGTAACTGAAGATAACAGGGGATAACTAAAGTTTACACAGGGCTCTCATTGTGGTCTGGCCCCATTCACAGTGCTGGGCAGGATGATCCATTCCTGATCCAAGTGTCACTTCCTGACCTGTCTCAGAGAAGTCCAAGTCTGGAACACAAAACCTTCGTTCTTTCCTGCAGACCATCAACTGTGGCTAAATTAAATATCCCACAACACAGCCCCCCCTCTCTCCTCTGGCAGTAAGAGAAAATCATTACAACTAAAATCAGTTCAGATTCACTGTTCCTGTAACATCTGTGACTGTTGTTTCAGAACTACGGCACTATCTGAAAAGGTACATCGATAATAAATTTGTAGTAGAGATTATCCCTTTAGCCCAAATACTAAAACACTGCATTTTAAAAAATGAAATTTTTTTTCTTAGTCTCCCATTAAGTCCTTTAGAGACAAAAACCAGTAACAGCTACGTTACTATGCTAGGGCTCTTACCAATTTACATTCATAGCACAAAAACTTACTTGTAATAAACTGAACAGTCATTAATATTTTGTTAACTAAGATACTGGTACAACCTACCTTTAATGCTTCTTTGAGCATCTCCAAGTTCAATTAAATCACACTACAGTAAAACATTTCAAGTGTGCAAACTGTGACAGTGATTTTTGCAAGAGATTTTTCTTAAATAAACAAACCCATCACTATCTGAAAAATCTATTTCGGTAGAAACCTATAGAGATAAAAACCTAGCAGCTAATTTTTGAGAAGTGAGGGAAAATGAACACTAGTAGGATGATTTGTCTCCCCTGGCTCCGAAGGGAGGACATTTTGTCAGCTCCCAGGGAATGTGTTCTGCTGCACTGGCTGTGTGCAGCCAAGCTGTGCAGACTGAGCAGGCAGAGAACCTCCTGCTGGGAGTCTGAATGTTGTGGTGCAGATTCAGTGCAGCAAAGTCGGTCTAGAAGCAGCCATGTCACAGAGAGAGAACAAAATAAATGCCAAGCTGCTGAGTCTCTTCAGGGCTGAGCTCATGTTCCTATATGGAGTTTCAGTTCCAGATAAAACAAGTGCCTAACCCTACCTGCAGTGAGACCCATCACGAGTGTCTGGATTACTGCCTCCTAAATGTGATCTGCAGATTGTGCTCATCATCATCAGATGATACAGAAACAGCTGCTTAAACCCTCTAATCCAGTGCATGAACAGAAGCAACCAAGGAAAGGACAAAATGGAGAAAATCAAAACAAACATTCCAAATTACGCTTAATTTTTATTTGGCAGCAAATAAAAGTCACTGTGGCAATATTCTACAAGATGACCACTGGAGTTTAATTATTTGCTAGGTGACCATAGGATTGGAAGGAAAATTGAAAAGTATTAAAATATGCTTTTAATACACTGATCATGCACAGCCATTGCTTTTTTACCACTTTTTTTTTCTGCATTGCAGACAAGGCTGCACAATTATAAAAGCAGATCAGAGAATTCCCCATGATACTGTATATTGATTCAGAAATGAGATTTCAGGTAAGGGTCCATTTGCACAGATTTAACTACAGGTTTGGGATCACTGCAGCACCTGATTATTTCCTTCTGCAGTATAAAACAGATTATTGAATTAAATTAGCATATCAAAACTTCACATGATAAGAGAACTTCACTTTAACTGAAATATGAAAAGACTTTCAAAGTTTGCAACAATTAAAACATTTTTTCTTTCCCTTGTTTCTCTAAGGTGCTGGTTAAATAAGTTAAAGTAAATTTAAGGCAAATGATCAGTGTGCTTAGTCTAAGAGTTCTTTTTCTTTGCATATCCATAAACCTACCATTTTTCCCTTCTGAAACCCTGCAGATACAAAAAAAAAAATCTATTATTCTTAGTAACATTTCATGTTGTTATGAAGACTATTGTGTACTTCATTCCAGCCAGTAAGAAATACACTAGAACATGAACATGGTAACAGTAATGAAGATTTTGAAGTCAGTATTGTATTTTGGCACACTAAGTATTAAGCTTAATATTTAAGTAGTAAGATTATCTTTCTATGTTACTATTTCACATTTAAAGTTCAAATGGTATTTTTGGAAAGCAGTTACATTTTAACTTTGATTAGTGTAGCAAATGTATTTGAAAAAATGCTTCGTATCAGATATTTTGAGGTATATTAAAACAATTTTTGAAATGTAAATTTTCACAAATCATTGAGGTAAACAGGAAAAAGAGATGCACCAGAAATGACTGAGAGGGATTCTGGGCTAAGGAACAATCCTAAATTCCCTATTAAGGCAAAAACATAAGCCACAAAAAGGAATTTTGCCAGAAAATAGAACTGCTGTCTTTCAGATTTCCTTCAAATCGATCCTCACATATTTAAGGGAAAAAGGCAGCTGTGAATAAGTAGGCAGAAGAATCCAAGCTGTCTGTACCTTATAGTCCTTATTAACCTCTCTGATCTTTCCAGAGTTTCATATCTTCTTCCTCTAATGCCTTTCCACAGGCAAACAACCACTAGACAAAAATCACATAGGTCCACAAGTTATAAATACAATTACAGTATAGTGATACCCAAATTTCAGTGAAGTCAGCATAATTTACAGTCAAACTATGCAGGAAATGCAGAGGAAACCAATCCCCCATTCATACAAAACAGTTTGCTGAAAATATGAAGATATCTTCTTCCAGGAGAAAAATCAACAAAGTAGAAAAAATAAAATGCACCTTCCTTGAAAATTATTTTGACTCTGCCTCTTCATCCATGAATTCAACGAGTGGAGCGTGTCTGTTGGCCTGGGCACCTTCTTGGAAATTGACCTTTTTAATCACTCCTGCCTTGGGAGCCCTTATGGTGTGCTGCACAAAACACAGCCAGAGTGAACAGCAGACAACTCAGGGATTCCCTCCCCTCGCTCTCCAGCAAATGCTAGGATTAATTAGTCCTTGGTCCAATTAGGACTGAACACACTTTAATTCCTTCCTCTGACATGTTTTATTTTAAACCTTCTTTTAAACATCATCCCAGTCCATTTTCAAGTTTTATTTTCTCATGAATATTTGGTAGTTATACTGGGGAGAAAAATGCTATAGAATGTATTTATATTAATTATCATCATCATATGAATTATCATCAGTATGAACAGCTGACTGTTATTTTACCTCATTAATATGTTCTGTTGTTCTAATAAATACCAAACAGAAATAATACAGTTTTAATCCAAAATGTTAATCAGAGAGCAGATTTGTTCCCTTAAGTGAAATCTGCAGATTTACTAAAGATATTTCTGTTTCCTGGCCAGGAGGGCTCTTTATTGCACAGATATTTGGCAAAATGCAGATGAAACAAATACAGCTACTAATGACAGTAAAGGAACAGCATGCTTACAACCAACCCCCAACTGGTCTGCTTGTCATTGTAGCAGGTTAGTGTGATATTGTAGCTTGCTTCTTGGCATTTTCTACATAAGGTTAGTCTAGCATCAAAACATTTCATATCAGATATTAAATCCTTACATCTAAAGAATCTTTAAATAAAAACTTGCTTTTTTAAATTTTATATTTTATATTCAATAGCACTTAAAAAATAACTCAGATAATGTTAGTCTAGATCTCAGCTGGAGAGGCACAAACATTTAGCATGCAACTGCAAAGAATTTTGTGTGTAGGTTTTTTTTTTTAATGCACAGAGTTTTATTTAATAGAACTTGAGTGTACTTAAAAAAGATCATAAGAGAAAGGCAGATTTTCTTAACAGTGTTAATTCTGCTGCCATAAACTGAGGTTTATTTTAAGCTAATAGTCAAACCAAACCAGTGCAGGCTACAGAAACTGTAATTCAAGCAATCTGAGCCACACTCAAGCACTGCAACAAGGTAAAATGGCCAAAATGCCAGAACTCTCAATGCTGTGTGGATAATTACACAGAATCTTTAGTGTGCTCCTCATAAAACTTTATGTAAATAATAATAACAACAATAAATAGTTTATACACAAGAAAAATATGCAATCCTGGGCATATTTACAAAGTCCCCATTAGCTGAATCTCTGCCTGAAGTAACTGCAGACATCCATGTGCCTGGCTCACAACCAGGGAGCAAGAGACACACCAAGACAGTTTTGTGCTAGAAAAGTCAAAGGAGAGGAGGGGACAGAAGGCCTGACACCACCACCCAAATGCATGTTAAAACAGCTGCAGAATACCATGGATTATATAATCATCATTTGTTAGTAAAATAACAGCAAATATAATCCTCTGAAATCTAGTCAGACACAACAGTGATGTTAGAGCAGATGAAGTGATACTGACATCTGCAAGCTGCACTCTACACTGAACTTCAATAATGCAACCAAAAATCATTACATTTTGAGCAGATTTTTATTTTCTCAGTAATTAAAACCTTTATATCACTTACCTCCATTTTCATAGCTATCATAACCATTAGAGGGTCTCCAACCTGAACCTTATCCCCTGCCTTCACAAACACCTGCAATTCAGGAGAAAATTGGGGGAAAAAAGAATTATTTATGTCTGTACCATTCAAAATCAGCTGGATCTTGACTAACACAATGGACAGAGGGGGTGAGGTTTTGCAAAACAACCTCATATGAATCTTTATTTTTGTTGGTCTGGGTATCTGAGTTTTCTAGATAGGGAATCATTCTAGATAGATCTCTTCAAGGGAAGGCAGAGCCTACAGAAAAAGGGTCAGTACCAGATGACAGGATGACCATTTACCTATCAAAGAAACACCAGAAGAGATGATGTATATTCTACCCTTTCTGGGCTTCAGCAATTCTATTCTGAGAAAAGTGCAGAACCTCTTCCTAAAGCCAGTCCCTAAAGTCTTTAGAACAACATCCAGAAAGAAGATGGCAGAAGCCACCTTGTTTTTCAACAATTATTCTGATGTGAAATGTTCTTTCAGGATGTCAAAGATCCACGTTCCATGTACTCCATCCTTCATGCCTTTTTATTAGTGGTTGAATCCTTCAACCACTGAACTCTCCAGAAAATCTTTCTGCTGAAACTTTGTCACTGTACAGAGAATGCACAAGACTTGCTGAGCTAAAGAAAAAGAAATGAATGCACAGCCTAACAAAAGAGGCATATCTGAGTATTTCTTTTTTTTTGCAAGTGCATCTCACTCTTTCGTTAAATGAAATGAATCAAAGAGCCTGTAACACTTCAGGGAGCTTTGACTTGGGAAGTAATTAAGAAGAAGAAAAAAATTAGTTAAGCAGTAGCATTAGTTCATATCTTCCAGAGCTCTAGAGAAAGAATGGAAGCCTTAAAAACCCCTTTGTGGCTGCTGCAAACTCAGAGTAAACAAAGCTTTTTCCAATCAGAAGTCACACAGCACTGCCATTTCTGGCCCCAGTTCTTTCCTGGCAGTACAGAAGCACTATTTCTGGCAGAGTAAATGTGAATATATTGGAAAATTCAGGTCCCACCCATGTTGTTATAATTACCTTTTCTACTGTGCCTGTCATGGGGGCCACAGCTCCACTTTGCTCTGCCCCTGAACTCACTGCAGACAAGTACTTGGGCACAGGGAGGCCAATCTGAGCACTGCCTTCCTACAAAAGGAAAACCCAGGGCAGGTGAGTTAACAACATGAAATAGCAGCACCAGTAGATGGGCTGACAGAAGGAGAGAACAGATCCAGCCTTAGGCAAAGCAGTCAGCTCTGGGGGTGGCAGACCCTGGGGTCAAGGCTGCACTAGGAATGCCATGGTCACTGCTTTGCCAGTGTCTGAGGCCTAGAAAGTCACATGTGCTGCTGGAAGGAGCAGCAAGGAAGGAACAAAGCAGCTCCACGTGGATCTTTGTACAAACCCTGTATTTTTACCTTCCCTGTTCATGCATCAGCAGTGCAAAAGGTTTTAGAAAATGTAAAAAGGCTGTCTGCACAGGGGGCAGGCAGCTTGCTGCAACAAGCAGGGGACACGCTGGCATCTTCATTGCCAGCAACTGCCAGTGAGGGCTTCACAATTTACAATAAAATTAATTCAGTGCTAAAGTTAGTCAAAAATTCTCACTGTTATTCAAAATTCCTTAAGTCCTCTCAGAGTTGCTTCCCAGAGTCTCTCAAAGACTCATTATCCCCCACATCCTTTATGAAAGGATTTTAACTTTCTAAAAGTAATTCATTATCTCATTCACCATAAGCAATGAACTTCTAATTAGATCAACAATCCAACAAATATCAAAATTTGATAGGTCAAAGTATGAAACTCAAATTGTTGTTCTCTTTCAAATTCTATTGCAATTTATATTGTTCATTTACATGGATAAATTAAAAAAAATTAAATTTGTGATAATAAAGAAAGGAACTTTACCGGGAAGAACAGATAAATGGTGTTGTCCAAAATGACCAACTTGGATTTAGACACTGTTCCATTTACTGAAGACCTCAAGTAAAGTGAATCACCTTCTTTCAAGATCTCTCCAGAAATCAGGAATGTTTTATCTTGAATCTGAAAGTTACATGCTTTTATAAGGACAAAGGTTAACCCTTCATGAGCAATAAATAAAAAGACTGTATTTGTACCTTCACAACCTGTGATTCTGCCTAGATAACTCTGGACTTTTGGAAAAATATCTTTAAACCTTATGTATCCTTTATTTTTCAGTTAAGAGACTGCTCTGTACCCAATACAAACAGCTCAGCAAATTATCTAATATATTCACTCAGTTCAATTCTTGTCTTAAAGACAAGAATTTTTCAAGAAAAACAAACAAAACAACCCTCCAGAATATTCAGTTTAGTGATGCTATTAAAATCCAATATTTTCAAATTGTCCTAGCATCGTGACTTTCTTCAAACTGAAGAATCCATAGTATTCAGCTGACACATTTCATAATGTTTTCCAAAATAGAGGTGACTTCCCCTCTCTTGGAAGCTTGCAGGACAAGAACTACAACATATGTAAACCTACAAAGGAACTGAGCAGTAATGGAAACAGTACCAATGAGACACCAAAACTGCAAAAGAAAGACCAAACAGAAAGGTCATTTATTTATGAGTACCCTTCATCCCTTTCCACCCTTTCCTTCAGTGGAAGCTGCACTTGTACCACAACTGCAGCACGCAAACACAAAGGTAAACACAATACATTTCACTCATATGTTTACTTCCAAGTCTGACATCACTGAGCACAGAATTAGAGTCTTGCTGGTCTTTCAGGATGGTACAAGTAGAAATAAAACTCAAGTCTTCATTTACATAGCTGAAACATGAATAACTGAAAACATGAATTGAAAGGATCCTGTTGATCTGACATTGATCCCTGAGCAGAAAATCGTTTGCTTGAGCACTGAGTGCCTGTCAGTTCAAGGTCCAGGTCTGGCTGATTTACCTCAGCACAGGCTCTGTAACACTCCAGAGGTACTGTCCTCCTCATAATAAGCCCCCAATTATGTCTTTATATCACTTATCTCCAGCTGCTCTCCATTTCCATGTCAACCCCCATTCTTCCTTCTTCCCTAGGAGCCTACATTCTCCCCAGTTACACTTCCCTCCACAAAAGGTCCCTACATCCCTTCTAGCCTCTTTTCATTGTAGCTGATGGCACTTCTGACATAAGGCTCAAGTGTAAAAGCTGTCAGGCATTACACAGATAATCAATACACTCAACATAACCCACATCTCTCCCGTAATACCTTGGGTTATCTCAATCCTTATATCAGTAGAAGTAAAAGTTTGAGTTACCATGATGTGGTCATACCCTGGAAAGCACAATAATTTTATCCCTATTTTTCTAGCACACGCATCTCTGTACAGTCTAAGGAATACTTAAATACTTATTCTCTTAATTCCCCTTTTCTGATTACTAAAACAAGAAGTAGAGCTATAGAGACTGCATTTTTGAGTATGCATCCATTCTGGACACCAAATTTGAGAGAACAGACATTCAGCTACAGGGGATGCAAGAAGGATATTCAACACCCAGCCAAACACAACCCCCTTATGCCACAACTGGAGACTCTCACATGTGCACACACAAAATTATCTACAACTAAGGCATCTTGAGCTGTTTACTATAGGAGCTCTATAGCATGGACAAAAAAGCCAATTCTATGGGGTATCATTCAATTATCTAACCAGAAGATTCCTCAGCTCATTTGCTAATCACTCTCCAATTTCCATCTTCAAAATAAAATGTTATCTTGCAGATAATGCTCTAGAAAGTTTTTATTTGTCCCACAGGAGATCCATTCTCATGCACAGAATAGAGCAGGAGTCCTGTGGAAAAAAAGCCTTTTTAAATGCAGATTTAGATCTAATTTCCCATGGTTTAGAAAGACAAATTTAACAAGGAAAATAAAGAATAAGACCTTTAAATACTGAAAATACAAACATTTTCCTAGCCTTGCCAGAAGCATTTTAATAGCTCTTCCATGCCCATCCAGCATCCAGCACAGATAATTTCAGGTCTAAATAACAGTATATAGCAATGGATACAAGCAAACTAAACACAGAATCCTGCATGTGTAATCACCAAGCAATTCTAGTAACAATTAATACTCAGAGAAATCTACAAGAAATAGATTATTTTATCTAACGAAGTATCTGAAAAAATTGTACCTGCATTTTGTATGACCCATCTTGATTGTAACTTACAGCTACATCCACAGCTGTTCAGTAAAACAAAATAGGCATGTGTGAGTAGATTTATTTAGTGTCTAGAGGATAAGATATAAGCAGTATCAAGGCTTTCTTGATAAAAATGAAGCCTACCAACACTAAGATAAGAACAAGTATTTTCAGATTAGCTTACTACACACTGCAGATTTCATACTGAATTTCAGACAATTTTTCTTTCAAAGATGAACACCTGAAATCATGCTCTGAAATTTGTATTACCTGGACAGAAAACAAGTTTGTGAGGGGAGAAAGTACTGAGCTCCTTCCCACCAAAATGAAGTTCCAAAAAAGTAAATGGCACTCTGCTCTTTTTAAAATCTCAACCTCATTAATTTAAATGATGAACATTAATTAGTAGTCATTTGAATTTGGTTTACATGTCCTCAGGATATAAGAGCATGGACTAAACCTGCAATTCTGTGAATTCCCAGCTTACACTGTATAAAACTCATAGTGCTTCTGTTTCTTAGCTTGTATTTTCAAGCATCAGTTAAAATAACTTTATTCATCAAGTACCTCCCTTCCCTCCACACACTTTTTTATTAACTTACTGCTTTCCCCATCCAGCAGAGAGAGTTTTCTAGTGTAACATATATTTATTCTTCTACCAGTACTGGAGGCAAATGGTGAGAATTTATCTAAAACACAAAACACACAGATACATTATTTTCATTCTACTTTGGCAAAACACACCTAAAACTTAGGCCTTAAAATCATTGTCCTACTATTACTACCTTCATATTTATGTATTTATATTGCACAGAAAAGACTGGGGAACCACAGTGGTCACAGAGAATGACAATTTCTTGATCTCCAACAGTGAATAAACTGATGCTGCGTGACCTGCAGAAAACATGACACTAAGAAGGGCACTGGCTGTTTTCCATGACCACATCCTTGAACAGAGAGCATGGGAATTCAACTACACCACAGCAGGTCCTGATTAACCTTTAGGTGAAGGTTCCATTAAACCCCACTGCCTCTCCCATTCCGAGCAGAGTCAATTTTGTCAGAAGACCTTGGGCCAGCTGCAGGAATAACAGAGGCAGAAGGTCACTGCTTGTGCTAATCAAGAGCAAAGAGCTCACAGTGTCACTGACATGAATCCCAAGGTCTTTTAGATAGTGCCTGTCTGAAGGGCTTAGGGAAGTACTCTGGACATTACAGTGGTGACACATTCCCTATCTGATCCTTAACAAAAGTTACAGTCTGCTCTGTGTCTGGGAGATGCCAGAACGCAGAATCCTGATCAGGCACAAAGTAGGGCAAAGAAAATACATCCAAATTAAATAACTGCACATGAACTCATAAAATAAAACAATACAAAACAATGATCCTTACCTTCTGACTGATCTCTAAAAGCATCTGTTAGCATCTTCTCCTTCAGTATGAGCCCTAGAGCTGCCTGACACATAACTTCATGTGGAGTTGCCTTTTTGGTTGGAAATAGTTCATCATGGTGTTGAGGAATGAAATTAGTGTGCACATTTCCAGCCTCAAACTGTGGGTGTCCTGACAGGCTCAGTAAGAAATCAATATTAGTGCTTAATCCTACAATCTGTAAAGAAACAGAAGCATATTGCCAAATTGAGTTATGAATACACTTGCTTTTGCTCACAAAGTTCATCAATAAAATGTAATACATTCAACTGGTCTGTTTTATTATCAATTAAACCACTGACTGTAAAAAGACAAAAAACCAAAACAAAACACAAAAGTTGCTTTCTCAAAAGCACTCTGTTTTCTAAATGCTGCCTTTATCCACAGTGAAGTGGAGCAAAGTTTCCCAGAAACAGTAACAGGAGGTAATTTCAGAAAAAAACCTACTTTAGGAAAATCGTGCTCTGAGTATTTAAAAGAACATTCCTAATTTAACAAGTGCTTCTTATTAAACATGAGTTACAATAGTTTCAGTATCCCATATTTGATCTGTTAATAGTAAAAAGTAGGAACATGGACTTCTGTAAGTTTACTAGGTACTATCCATTTCCTGCAGTGTAAAATACCTAATGAAACAACATTATTTTAGAAAAATCTGAGAAACTTGTAACAATGTTATACTGCCAACATTTACTGACAGAACTGCTAAAAAAATTCTAGAACAAGCAAGAGAATTCTTTTATCTCTTTCCCTTGTAGTAAATTTCATTTTTAGCTAAAATAATAAGGGGCCAAACATTTTCGCTACCTCAGTCACGTTCATATTGCTGATTTAAAAGCATAAATTAGTTCTGCACAAGTAATATTCAGTCTCACCTCAAGCCAAAACTTCTGAATTCCACTTTTGAAAACAGTTATAATACCTGTAGTTTTCATAGGGGAAAAACGGAATGTTTCATAAAAAGAACTGACAGCATATTTCTTTACCACATGTATAGTCTAAAGACTTAATTAGTTTTATAAATTAAAAATTACAAGTAAACATTGCCTGACGCAAATTCCATCTAAGAAACCCTTTAAGTCTGAGAAAGCTCACACTAAAATTGAAAATGTTGTTTAGCCCTTAAAAATCTATGTGTAACACTGGGCTTCACATTTATTTTTACTCATTCCACCAATGAAAAAAGTTCGCAAATTAGGAAAAAAATACAACTTCTGCAAAGAACTAATGAATTCTAAGTGGCAGTAGCAATGCAGGCTCCCTTTTGGAAACCATTTTGTTTTACTGCAGTATTTTCTGCACACTTTGATGTGATATCCCACTGGGTTCTCCCCACTTACATTATACTGGTGCAAACTGTAGCGCAGCTTTCTCAGAGCTGCCTGTCGGTCCTCAGCCCAAACAACCAGCTTTGCAATCATGGGGTCATAATGCACAGAAACTTCATCACCTAAATTGTGGCAATAAAATAAAGGTGCTGTAACATGCAACCAAGTATTTATGAAAGTTGGTAATGCAGAGTACTAGACACCACATGGCATCCAACTCAGGCACAATTCATGGCTACATTTCTCTCAAGATTAAAGTTGTTTAAGGTCATTATGATGTGACCTGGCATTTCAATTTCAAGGGCAATTTCAGCACAGATTTTATTTAAATTTTTGTAGACGTAACATTACTCAAATTCAGTTTTCTTTATTGCAATCAGTATGCAGGATTGCTAAATAGTGAGGAGAATATCAGCACTATGAGCCAGGGGACATTAATTTGGGTAGAGGTAAAGAACAGGTAAATAAAATATTCAGCGATTGACCAAAAGTACATGGAAAATCATAAGGAGGAATAACTCTGTAGGGATTTGTCTTTATAACAACACTCTTTTAGACAAACTTATTTAGGCCAAAGAGGGAAATGCTTACAAAGAAAAGTTCTTGATGTTAATTATTTCTTCTTCCATCACTGCCTTCAGTTTTACCTTGCCTGACTCCAGTCTCTATCCTGGTGAAACGATCTGCTGGGGGGGTGGATAAGTGCAACAGTGGCCCAGCCCCTGGCATAAAGTTATTATTAGGGTCTTCAGCATATATTCTAGCTTCAAATGCATGGCCCTGGAGCAGGATCTCTTCCTGTGTTAGAGGAATCCTCTCTCCTGCTGCAACCTGAAAACAACAGGTTTTTTCTTTAACACAGGATCAATATTCAGGAGTGCTGATATTTGAAATATTAATTATCTTTCTTCTGAACATGAACAACTAGGAAGCACATTTCAAAAAGCACAAGGAGAAAAACAGTGCCAAGATCACTGAACCTGTCCACTTTCTCCCTCTCTCTTTCTCTCTCTCTTTCTTCCAGTGTTGTTTGATCCCTGTTCTAACTCAGGATTCAATTCTCAATTTCTATGCCCAGATAAGGAAGACAAACATTCCTTCTTTTTGCATTAGCAGTTGCCATTTTAATTTTCTTTCTGATTACACTAAATACTTCCCCACCCTTGATCTCACACTACTTAAGCTGCTGTCCTCACTTATGGATTTATCCAAACAGAACTGGGTTTTATTTCAAGTTCCCTAATACCCAAAACTTCCTGTGATCACTCAAACGTGTGAATAATCTCTACAAATTGGGGGTGTGAGGAAATCCTGGTCCCGTCCACTCCACTGTACATTTATTTCAGAATGTGGCTGTACTGATATAACACCAGACACAGGTTTTTGTGAAGACTTTTTCCTCCTAAAGCCTGATGCAAGAATGATTTTTGGGCCACAGATATATTTCAATTAGAGCTTTAGAAACCTCTCAGCATAGCAAGGGAATGATCAGGACACTATTCCCTCCCACTTCCCACATTGTCTGTAATGTCTCTAAACACACTTCAAAATGTTTTCTCTCTACACAGCTGGGAGAGGACTGGTTGAAATTCAGAGCACCTACACAATGCTCTACATCCAATACAGCAATGTGAGATGTTCCTGTGGAGCAAAGGAAACTCTACCCTGTCAGCTGAGCAGGAGATGAGGATCTGGAAACCCATCTGGCCTCTCACAGGCAGTGTCACAGAGCACTCAGGAGGAGCTCTACAAGTAAAATCAATTAACACTCACCCTGAGCTGCCATTCCACCAAGTCTGTTCCAGTGATCATCTCTGTAACTGGGTGCTCTACTTGCAGCCTGGTATTCATCTCCATGAAGTAAAAATTATGTTGGGAATCCATAATAAATTCGACTGTCCCTGAAGTATTTAACAAAATGACACTTCACCAAAGAGCATCTTAGGTGTCCTTTATGGAAAAGACACCCAAGACACTTGAATCAACTAAACAAAGACTACTATTTCTAAACTAGACACACTGAATTTCATTAAATTCTATACAAATAATCTAAAAGGGCCACAAAAATGAGGTCTGAAAACAGAAGGGTTGTTTCCTTGTACATTTACATAACCTGTTTTTAGTAGCCATTCTTTACAGTAAGAGCTGCATTTCATTAGCACTTTAAAAAGTGCATCAAGGCTGCTTGAAAGCCTTCTGAATATTCATAGGGTATGTATTTTTTTAATAAATATCCAAAGAAAGCAGTGAGAAGACAAAGTTACAAATAATTTTAGGAGGTTATTTTACATCCGGGAAATGGTGTGGACTTTACAGTGAGTTGTTTTTCTTTTCAAGACTTTACTGTTTGCATACAAAGTATTACCCTTTGTATGCTAAAACAGAAATTATTTTCCCCTTGCTCAGCTCAAACTTACTAATTCATAATGCTCACTTTCCAACAACAGTTGAGTTCATCAAATTATCTGCTCTGAAATTTCTTCTTTCTATCCTTCAGCTGCCATTGGTCTTGAGCTCAAGGCATGCTAATTTAAATCTGCAATTACATCAGAATTAACTACATGATTACTCGCTTAAACCTCAAAATTTTGAGGGATGTGTGTCATACTCAAAAACAATCAGATGCCATTTGCTTGAGACTCAAAGCCTCATGAATTTAAAAGCTGCAGCTCCCCAGACTTACCTGCTCCCACGTAATTCACTGCTTTAGCTGCTTTGACAGCAGCTTCTCCAAGTCTCTTTCGAACCTCTGGACTAATTCCTGGCTGTAAATAATAATAATAACAAAAATATTACAAACTATTGTTAAGTTTGGTGATATTAAACTTGGTATGCATGAATATTTAACAGTATTTAACAACTGCAGTGAAACCCTCATCTATGTTATACTTGAAATTGACATAATATTTCTTTGAGAATTATTTTCTTAAAGAATATAGGTTTTTTTTTCCTTCAATTAGAACATCTTCTGCAGCAAAACTAAAACAGGTCTGAGAATTACAAATAAATGATTACCCACTACATACATTACTATATAAACATGTCAGTTCTTAAAAAAATATTAACAATTTTCTGCTCACCCCTGGTGCCTCTTCAATGATTTTCTGATGCCTCCTTTGCACGCTGCAGTCTCTTTCAAACAAATACACTGCATTGCCATGCTGGTCACCAAATACCTGGACTTCAACATGCCTGTTCCATAAAAATAAACGTTTTAATGCATTCTAATGCTCCAAACAGACTTCAAACTTGTACATTTCAGTAGGATTTCTTATAAGTTTAAGTGTCTACCCTTAAATAAATACCAAAAATGTAGAAGTGAGGCTGCTACTATGCAGGATTTTAACTGTTTTAGACTTATTCAATCTTCTAAATGAAAGAGGATTCCTACTGCCAACTACTGCAGTGAAATCTCATAGACTGTAGGATAAGCAAGACACATCTGAGGGCTGCTACTTATTTCTTAGTTATTATAATAAAAGTAAAACAGCAGCCCTGGCTCAGGAATAACTTTGTTCACTTCAAAACACCATTTCAAAGGACAATTATTAGGTAGCAGAATTTATTCTATGCATAAAACTAATAAATACATCACCATTCTGCAATCCCCTGATCCTGGCAAAAAAAAAAATAAATCCCCAGCAATGAGTTTTTTCTCATGCCCACCTGACAGAACAAGCAGACCCTCAATTTCTTTGGAATAAATGCTTTCCCTAGAGTGATGCTTCAAGGAAAAACAGATATAGACTATCAAACAGACCTCTGTGAAACATTCTTTATAAAAATAAAAATTATTTCAGTTTCACAGGCCAGGCATGAACTAAAGACTTCTGTTTGAAATACCAAAATAGAAGAAGATTAAATAACGGGTTTAGGACACCTGAGGGCAGCAGAAACACCATGACAGCTTGACCAAGGTCTATAGTTTAAATATTATAGAGTGATTTTTTTTCCTAGATGTAAATCAATTTTAGGAAGCTCACTCACTGCCATGTCTCCCAAGCAGTAGCATTTTAATTCCTGTCATTCAAAACAAAGCCACTACAAAAAATTCAATAAATTATAAACAATTTTGACCAAATTAACAACTTCCATAGTCAAATCAGACATACAAAACCAACTTTAATCCTACAGCTAAGCTAGTTGTGTTTATTTAACAGTAGAACAAACATTACAGTGTTTATATTGAAACACCTATTTCTTACCTTGGATTATCCACAAATTTCTCAATCAGCATTGCATCATCATTAAAAGACTTCTTTGCTTCTCTCCTTGCTGATTCTAATTGGTCCAGAAACTCCCTTTCAGAATGAGCAATCCTCATGCCCTAAAACAGCAAAGAAACTTATCTAAATGTCTAAAAATACAGCACACAATGAAAAACATTGTTGTACACACAGAATGAGAAATGAGCTTAAAAATAGCACTTTTCCTTCTTTCATAAACCTTAGCAGAATTGTGTATCAGCCTCCAGTAAGATAATCCTACTAAGTCCTACTGAAAGTGCCATAAGAAGTATAAAAATAGATATTATCATTCCACTGATATGAGTGAGCACAAAATTCAATTCTGTTCTCAAATATAGCAGAAATTTTCCAAGGCTGGCAGAGAAAAACTTATTTTGTACAAAATAATCTAGCTATTTTGGAAATAACTAGAATTTTCTGTATGAAATTTTTACAGACATTTATTTCAGAGCAAAATCTGATTTAGACTGGGAGTTCACCACTCATTTAAAAGCATCTAGATTAAAAAATATTATTTCTAATAATTTCTTAGGCAACATTTAAAACTGTTAGCAAAAGAAGTCACAGAAGCTATGACAGAGGAACAATTTAAAGTCATCTAATTTTGCACAAATCCACAGAACAACTTTTCTGCTTATGTGAATTACTGGAGATCCACTGAAATAAACAAAACTCTTACAGCTTATTCCAGCTACTCATCTTCTGCATATCAAAGGGAAACCAGATTTCATAGTGTTAGATTGGCTATTAATAATAAATTTTAACAAAAACTACTTTTCCAGTCTTTGTTTTCTTTTAGAATACTGAGTTCCAGATCCTGAGACATGATAACTTTACAGCACATCATGAACAGATGAGGTCCTTACCTTTCCTCCACCCCCACGGACAGCTTTAATCATTACTGGGTATCCAATTCTCCTGGCATGTTCCTTTAGACACTCATCAGACTGATCTTCTCCATGATAACCTTCAACAACAGGAACGCCAGCAGCAGACATTATAGCTTTGGAAGTGCTTTGACAGAACAGTTTTATATTTAGAATGACAATAATGTTTTATTCTTACTTTAAGCTCCAACCAGCCTAATGTTCCCAATGTTAATTCTCTCTATGAAAATAGTCCCACAGGTAGACCTGAACAGGACTACTTGCATAGCTGGGTTACACAGTATTGGACTGTAATTCAGCACATACTTCAAACAAAGATTTTTGTTTCCCCAAGCAGGATCACACTTTAGTTTGACTGTTTTTTCCACATTATAGATGCCAAAATCTAACATTTTCAAATTACAACACTGTATCCCACAATATTTAAAGTTGTACAATGGCAAAACTTTTCATTACACAGGTTACATTCACACCACACAAAAAATATTCCAGCATAACAACTCTAATTTCCAAAATGCACACAAAGCTTGTTAAATTACTGAGACAATTTACTCTCACGTTACGAGGTGATAAAAAAGTTAATTCTCTCTAACTAGTATTACACAGTTCCTGTGTCAGTAATAACTTCATTTCTGTACTCTTCATTTATACTTCATACCTTAAAAGTCTTTTTTTGATCTAACTAACAAAGAATAAGATCCTCTGTGATGAACTAAACTTATCATTTTACATGAGCCACAATAACCCTGATGATTTGGTGCTTCTTTTCTACTGCTCTTTAGACCCATCCAGTCTGACTGCTTAACCTTTACCTACATTACACTGCAATGCTTCAGTTCTGGAAAAGCAGAATAATTACTTATTTAATTACTAAAATCCCAATCACTGAACAATCTTGACCATTCATATCTCTATAGGAATCTACAAACCTGGAGTTTATTCCTTTGAAGGAAACTGTAGAAATAAAATGCAAATTGACAGAATAAAACAATTACAGAACAACTGGTCATTTGTTAACAAAATCAGCTTTGCCAAGCTGTAAACTGCATAAGGAAGTAACAAATCAGAAATAGATACCTTTTAATACCCATATCTCTGATAGCAGATGAAGGAGGACCTATGAAGATGATTCCCTGTTGCTTACACAGCTCTGCAAACTCTGTGTTTTCCGAGAGGAAACCATAACCTGGATGAATAGCCTAAAACAGAATACTGTTACCAGCCTATTTTTGGTATCAGTTTAGCTTTGAAAACTCAGACTTCATAGATGATTAAGGAAAAGCAAAATGAGCAAAAATAAAGAACTAAAGACATGGAAGTAACACAAAATGTAAGGCCCTGATCTCCTTACCTGTGCTGCTGAGACCTTGGCCACCTGCAGTATTTTCTCCATGGCCAAGTAACTCTGCTGTGAGGGTGGTGGACCAATGCAATATGCTTCATCTGCCTGTTTTACAAAAAAATACATACAACAGGGACTGCTTACTAGCAAAGTTAAATGAGTTTCTGAACTAATTATGTCACTTATCAGACTGCAGTTTAAATTACTGCCTCTCCTTGTGGAGAGGCTCAACTGGGTGAAACAAATTCTGACTTTTTCCCCAAAATCACCGACCGTTCTCTAACCCCTGGCTGTCCAGAGTCAGAGAGCCAAACGTGAATGCACTTCCTGTAAAGCTGCCAGGTGTTGAGACAGAGACCAGGCAAACTTTCCATCCATTCAAGGGAAACTTGGCAGTAGGTCTACAGAAGTGAAAATCAACTTTGCATCAGCACCCAAATCTGCTTTACACATGGAACTTATCAATGGAAAATACTGCTACGAAAGAACATCAGCCACAAATTTAAAGAATATACTTTACCATTGCTACGTGCATGGAATTCCTGTCTGCTTCACTATAAACTGCCACAGACTTCACCCCCATTTTCTTGGCTGTTCTCATCACCCTGCAGGCGATTTCTCCTCGGTTTGCAATGAGGATCTTCCCTATGCTGTGACCTCCTGTTTGAAAGGATGAGGCACAGTAAGAAACCAAGCCACAAAAACATTCCTGGAAACAGAGCAATTTTAAAATTCTAGTTCCTTCTATATTATTTATAGAGTTTATACATTTCTTCAATAACGAAAAAAGCATGCTTCACCCAAAAGCATTTCCAAGCTGCTCTTTGAATTTTTAACTCAGAGTCCTTGCACAGAAATATGCTTAAGCCATTTTTTTTTTTTTTTTAAGAATTCAGGAAACATATCCTAACCCTAAAAAAACTCACTTCTACGTAACAGCTGATGCTTATAGCTGTGCTGTGCTCCTTCAGGACTGACAAGGAAACAATCAAAAATGTGTTGTGCCCCTCACAACAGAAGTGATTCACACATGAAGAGTGCTGTTCCCCCTTGATACAGGGGGACAAAGTGACAAAGAAATAACAAGGTATCAACTTTTGTTGCCTTTTTTTTTTCAAGCAGTGATTTACAAACCTCTACAAACTGTCATGACAGCAGCCACAACTCAAAAGAAGTATAAGGCCAGCACTGACAGAGACTTCTCAGTGAGAACTAAATTGCTTAAAACTAAACATTAAAATCAAAACAGATATCTGAATTCTCAAATACAACTTTTTACTCACAGAGTGAATTTAAATCATCTTGCTAAACCCCTTTACTCTCTTTCATATATTGTTTAAATACCATTATGCCTATAAAACAATTCTCACAGACTTCGCAACATTTGTATCAGAAAAGGACTCAGACGAAAACACCACAAAAACTAGTTTTCATTAATTTCAATATACTTAAATATGATAGATAAAATTATTATAATTATAACATTAAAGATTATGTCTGTTAGGTTAGCTACAGGTTCCTGTTTTCAAAAACTGTGAAGATATTGATTATTTATTAAAAAACCCTGCAGTCTTTCAGCAACTAATACCCTAAAACCATCCACACTGCACAGCTATTTAAGCTAGTAGCTAAAGTTAAATTTCATACCTATAGCTGAGGCCCATTTCACAAATATTCGTAGTTGGTTCCATTGCCTGTGCAATTATAAAGGGATAGAAGTGTTACAAGTAAAGAAGTGGCAACTGAGCTACTTCTGTTTTCAGGTGAGAGAAGGACAGCACTGAAACTTCTGATACATCTATTTACACAGAACATTTTCAGGTATAAAAGGGAAGTTGCTCAAACTTCACCAGATCTCTCCCGACATACTTTCACTTGGACACAGTAAAAGTTGTCCCCTTGCTTTTTTAGTAGCATTCAAACAGAAATAATCAAGGACTTTTCTTAAAACAAGCAAACAAAAAAACTCTTTTTGGTGGACAGACTAGCCAACAACTCGCATTTATTTATTACAGAGAGGACAACTCATTAGGTATTTGGGAAAGAAGATGGGAGCAACCATAAAATAAAAAAGCTTTAAAAGACAACAGGAGCTGCTTTTGTAGAGCAAAGGTGCAAGAGAAAATAATGTGAAAGAGCAAGAGGGAGTTTTGGAGACTTATAGAAATGGAAGTTAAACTTCAGATGATTAACGCTAACTAAATGAGATAACGGCAGTGAAGTGACGGGATAGAACTGTGAAAGCCAACTCCTGCAACTGTTTCACTTAGTATGCAAAACAAAGCCGGAATTTTGGATCAAGTCCAGCATTCTTTACGCGTTATCGGACAAAAAGAAACGGGTCATCCTCGGCACTGTAGAAGGGAAGAGGAATTGGTGCATGTCCTGAGCATTGAATGCACAGCTGTCACGGTCACCCTCCCAGCGCCCAGGCTGCGGACCGACCCCCGGGGCCGGAGCAGCTTCACGGGACCCGCGGCAGCTGCTACACGAAAGCCCAGGAGGGTTTATTTGTTCTTCCTTCCCACAGAGCAGCCCGGCCTTCCCGTGTGCCCCCTCACGCCTCGCAGAGGCCCCTCCTGCCCGGGCAGCGGGTTCCGCCCCGGCTGTGGGCAGCTCCCCCCGGCTCCTCAGGCCGCCCCCGGCCCGCACCCACGGCTGCCCCGGCCCGGCCGCCCCCGGCCCGCACTCACAGCCGGCGCAGCGCCCCGAGGCAGCCGCGGCACCGCGCGGCCACCGCCAGCGCCATGTTGGGGAGCGCGAGCGGGCGCGGGGAAAGCCCTCAGGGGGCGGTGGCGGCTGAGGGAACGCGTCATTGGGAGGAGAGCCGGGGAAATGGCTGTCGGGGGCGGGGCTGGGTGGCACCGGGAAACAGCGCTGAGAGGGTAGATCGAATAAATTTTATTGAAATGTGAAATTACGCTCGCCACCGGACAGCTGCCGGCTCTATGGGTGCACGGGCTCAGCTGAGTGTGCTCCTTCAAGAATGACATCCGGGGTTGTAACAGGACAGCGATACACAAGCGTGAGGGTTGTTGGGAAAGGCGTGGGCATCCTCGGATAACACAACATTCCCCAGATCCTGCATAATAACCGGCTCGTGCAGGCGGAGCAGGTCACAGAGCGGTGGGATCAGAAAGCCGTCAGGTTCCGTTCCGTTCCGCTCCCTCAGGCTTTGGAGCTTTGCAAGTCGCAGAGCCACAGAAGATTTGGGTTGGAAGGGAGCTTAAAGCTCATCACATTACGCTCCCTTGAGCAGGGACACCTTGCAGTAGCCCAGGTTGCTGCCAACCCCATCCAGCCTGGCCTTGGATATCTTGAGGGATGGGGCATCCACAGCTGTTCTGGGCAGCCTGAGCCAGGGCCTCCCCCCCCTCCCAGGGAAGAATTTCTTCCCAATATCTATCAGTTTAAGGTCCAGCCCACCCCAGTGCGGGCCCTTGCTAAAGCTGCCCAGCCCCAGCACAGTCAAAATAAGTATTTCCAGTTGTTGTTTACAAGTAGCAAAGCAGCTGTGCTTTTTCAGACCAGGAATACACAAGCTACCAACTGCACTAGTGGCAGTGTTAATGTCTTAAGTGTTCTCTGTACTCTGAAGCAGTAACAGTTTCTTACATGAAGAGCATTTTCGGTATGCCGGCAATCTCTGCTTGCTCCACAGTTGTTATTTTTACTTTGCCGTGGTGACCCCTCACACCAGGGACTGGGTGGTTCAAGTAGGTTAAACAGGCACTGGATCAGCTTGGGGAAATCATCCCTCGGACCTGACTGCAAGAGGGAGCAGCACTTGCTCTAAGGATGAGATTTTAAAAACTAAATTATTAAGTGAAGCTCCTGCTTTTCCATAATCCATTCACTCCAGTCTTCAAGCATAAGATGCTGACAGCGTAGATCCTACTTTTGCCTTTCAAAATCCAGATTTGTAAAATGTCGTACTTAATTTGTCTCTAAACACAAGATGGCAGCATTTTATGTACTTTAACTGTTGGACATTGGGTAGAGCTACAGATATTTTACAGTACATGAATCAGAGGTGGCAGAGGAGTTCATGCTTTTAGCAGTAGAGCTAATGGAAGTGGCAAACTCATTTATATTGCAAATCTGCTCTTGGTGGAGGCATCCTGCCAGCAGGGCCTTTAGGGCTTGCAAAATCAAGCAGGATCATCAGACTGTGTACACAAATGTTTGAAAGTGTAATGTAATAAAGCTTAAATGCAGAAATAATAATTTCATCAGTGACACCAGTAATATGTTTGATGTGCACATCCATAGTCAGAAGCACTCAGGTGAACCTACTGATGTAGTGGATAGGTTGGGTTGGCAAGTTTTTTTAAAAATTTTATTTTGGAAGGTGGACATATTTTCAAAGCTGCTTTGATTAATAATTTAAGTAGTTTGCTCATAACAACTTTTTCCATGAGCAGTTTGTGAAAAATGTAATCTGAAATATGAATGCATTTTCCTTGAGCTGATGACAAAAAAGTCGTTCCATGGTAAGATGAGGTTAAACATTGGCTGGACTCATGATTCATAGTCTTCAAATATTTTTGTGATATGGGAAAGCCCCAGTAGAACTGAGGTTCAAAACCAAGGTCTGTGTCTCTAACAAACACAGATATTCTGACTCAGATTGAACAGTTTCCTTTTTTCTAGCAGATGTTTATTTTGTTTGTGGATGTTGAAAATGCAACCTGCTTCTATCTAAAATGGTGAAGAAGGAGCTAACCAAGAAACTGAGTCAGTTTATAATTTAATAAAGTACCTGGAATCTACCAATTCCATAGGCAATACGACTCCTAGAAAAAGAGAAATGTATGTTTTGTGACATTTTGTGGCTAGCTGGGAAAGCCCAGATGTTGATGAAAGCCCAGCAGTGTTAGGTTGCTGTGGCAGATAAACTTCAGACCCGCACTCCCCTGCCTTGTTGGCATGCAATGGACGTGAGGAAAAAAAGTGTAGTGCCCAAGTCTTGTCACCTTAGTCACAAAGGGTTAAGTTCATAGAAATCTTTCACTTCTCAAACTTGTTATTTTGCTAAAATTGATGCTTTAAAAATACACCTCATTTTTTCTTTGAAATATTCTGATGCAAAGTGTTTTTTTGGTGAATTCCAAACCTTAATGCCTCTGGGACAGTCCAGGGTGTGACTCATAGATGCGGACTTTTTGCCTGTAAGTAAAATAGTTGACTCTTCCATCTGCCACTGAACCTTGTGAAGAAAGAATTTTGAAACACCAGCAGCCTTTGAGGGCCTTCTTCACACACACACACAAGTGTGTACTTACCAGCCCAGCTTCTAAAATGTGAACATGTAAGGAATCTTTCCCACTAAATAGGTGCAAACCTGGCACCAAGTTTGGCATTGTACCTGGCCAACCAAGTGCCAAAGGGGAGAGCAAACTGCCCCTGCTCTCCAGGCAGCCCCGCTTTGCTTCTGAAGAACAAATCAAGGAGCTTGCAAAATTTTCACCTTGTGACATTAAATTATCCGTCACATGGGGATGTGCACTGACACCAGAAATGAAGTGAAGCGTGATTCTCGTATTTTATCCCTGAGGGAAGTTACAGCTTCACTGCTGCCCTCACTGGCACTTCTCCAACAGCCAGGTTCCTCAATCAGCTGCTGGCAGAAGAGAGATTTTTTCCTCCCCCATCTTTACCACATCTCCTGCTTTCCTGCAGTCCATCTAACAAACTTTGCTTCATGAAGAGCACAACATGTGAGACTCACTCAGTCATTTCAGATATAAAATCATTGCACAGCAAGGCACACTCTAATGCTTAAATACAGCCTTTATTATAGAAACACCAATAATAGAAAAATAAAGAGCATATCTTACTTCTCATAGCAAATTATTTTTAGCAGCCATACATTATAGCAAGCTAGAAGTGATCAGCCAAGCCACGTTCAGACACTCAAGATGCCAATCTAGTCCCTTCCTCTTTCAACTGAATTAAAAGCTGTTTCTTAATTTGCACTTGTCCATCAGAGAACAAAAAGGACTGAAAGAAATTAAGCCTTGCTTTTTAAACTCCTCAGTGACTTGTCTAAGTGTGACATCATCGTGCTTCTGGGATGCTCTCATTCTGTCTTGGGTGTGCAGAGCCCACAGGGGATGGTCTGGCAGGGGAGCTGCTGCAGAGCACCAAGGAGCCATCGGGATGTGGGGATGTGCTCACCTCCTAGTCCCTGTGATGGCCCCACAGCCTCCTGACCAGCACATGCTTGCACAGAAGTTAAGCTTTGCTTCCCTGGTGGATGCACCACATCATCAATGCACCACATCATCAATGCATCACATTGCCCTGATCAGCACTTTCTGGTTCTAGGCTGGGTTGGTCTGAGTCTGCAGCTGGGCGAAGAAGTGAGCTGGGGCTGCTGAGTCACTTTGGGACCCAGCTGCACCTTGTTTCCCCCCACAGCAGACAAAACTGCCCTGCTGCGCCGTGGTATGGCCAGTATGGCTCACCTAGTGTGCATGAAGTCTACCAAATATCCTCTTTCTGTATGGTGTTCTTTTAGGGACTTCTTGCTCAAGAAGTTTAAAAGACCAAGTCTGGCAACACCAAGGCTAATTACCCCCACAGAGTCTTCCCAGTGGGAGGGAGACCTCAAAGCCACTCCATTCGATAAAATTTTCTGACAGAAAATAAACATAGGCATCAGCTTTTAGAGCTGCACATGACAGCTCAGGGAGCAGCCAGGCTGTCTGATTAAATTTGGAGAGGCAACACTCCCTGCTATGCTGACACACGTGCCTGCTGCAGGCTGGTTGGGTTTTGGGGTCAGGGATGGAGGTGGGGCCACAGCTGGGAGAAAGGTTGCACTTCAAGGCTGGGATCTCCTGATGCAGTAAGGATTTCTCCAATGGATATTCTACTGCTGTAAAGCACTAATTCCATTGGCTTAATTTTGCTGCATGCTGGCAGCATTTCCTAGTAGCATCCAATTGTTTCATTGGTTTGCACCATGTGCACTTCACCTGCAAGTTAGAGCAAACCCAGAGTATCGTTCATGTACAAATGGCAGAATGCAGCTTCATAAAATAGCAAACAAAAAATAGCAAGAAAAAGCATAAGAGCAAATCAAGTAAATCTGAATCCAAACATTGTTCAATACCAACAGCTTGATTCACTGTAGAAAGAAAAACAACTATGGGGAAAAACATTATTCGTGTATCATTAGTAAAAGTGACAGCTGTCACAATATTAACCACAGAATTAGCAGTCATTAGTAACTTTTCTGTCCTCATGCTGCTATCGGACTTTTTAAAAAAGACTGAATATTAAGGTAAAGCAATTTTTCAGAACAGAACAAGCAAATGCTATATCCATGTCAGTAAAATTAACACAGTTCACACAATCCAACAATCCAAAGAACATGTGAAGTAGGACTCAGCTTTGACAAGGGACAGATGATAACTGATCCCTGGGCAGAGCAGCTTAGGGCCAGACCATGTGCTGAGCTTTTTAGGCAGCTTTTGTTGTCAAAATGTCCACACATAGCTGACTGGGACTGTGACATGCCTACTGCAGGCACAGGCTCATTTTCAAATGGAAGCTCTTCATCCATTTACCTTTCCTCCCAGACATCTCATTTAAAAAAAAAAAAAAGTGAATGCTTTAACTGAGTATAAAAATCTGCTTTCTAAACAAGACATTCATAGTATTATGTAATCCTGAGAATTAGAGGGATCTTATTAGGCCCAAAGTCTGAGTCCAGTGGCTGCTTGTCTGCAGGAAAGGAGGAAGGGAAAATGAGCTCAATAAAGCTCACTAAGCATTATGAATAGTGCTGGAGCCCTTTGCAAAAGAATAATTGAAGTACTTACATTTCAGTTCGAGTATTCAACTGAATACAGTCCAAATCACGGTGTCTGTATTCAAGGCTTGAAAGTTTGCTATCTTATTTCTTGTGCTATTTTACCTTATAAATGTATTCAGCTGTTCCTGTGCTCACAGCTGGTTGATGTTTCTCCACGTGTGAAAGTGCTTCAAAATTGTCTTTATCTTTCTTATTTATTGGTTCATTCAGACTCAAAGGGATCATTTCTAGAGAATGTTAATTATTTCCACCACTACATATTATACTGATTATAGAGCAGTATGGCCATGTTTCCTGCTTTACACAGGCCAACATCTCTAATTAATTCATAGAATGTAAAAATTTCTTTTCTTTCTTCATTAAAATAAGTGAACTTGCAATGGTGAAATACTAGTAAAATATCAAAACTATTTTTAAAACACTTAAGGGAATATCTGACAAGACATAACCATCAATTTTATCCAGTGAAAATCCAGTGACGTTCCATCACCATGAATAACTGGGCAGGATTTGGGCCATTATTCATAGAAATTAAATTAGCTCCCAGCATTTCCATTTTGTTTAGATACAGATTAAACTGTCAAGGCATTTTTGCATATTACTTCCATCTTTCTTTTGTTTAATGAGTGCCATTCCACAGTCCTTTTCCATGCCAAACTTTTATTAGTAAAATTTAAGCCATTGGCCTAACCCCTTGGAGGAAATGTACTCCTCCACATTTATTTTCTCTTTTGCAAATGTTTTTGTACATAATTTCTTATCAACTCAATGTCATTTGCTTCAGTGAGCAGATTGTGTGGCATGTGCACATGTGTATGTGTGTGTCTGTGCACATTTCTGCACATGTAAATCTTTTGTGACAAGGAGCTTTTCCTTGTTACAACAAAGAACACAAGCTGGACTTAAATCTCAAAAGCAATTACTATTCTCATGCCTTCATCTTTGGTTTAGCAGGAAATAGACTACAGAGTGTATCAGTGTGCTTAAAAGGAACTCCAAATTATTTCCACATGAAAATCTGGCAGCTCAGCTGTGAGCACGCTGCAGATCACTCACTTTCGGGCAGAGTTTGTCCAAGGCCTGTGCAAGCTTTTATTTCTCACAGAAGCCTTGACCATACAGCACAATGGATTTCCATTTCTCATGGACCTCATGCAGGTGCCCCAGTGGTGGTCACTTAATCCCGGGCACTTCAAGTGAATGTGCATCTTCCTGGATTAAGAGACCACCCTGTTGCCCCAGTAGAGGACATTTCCTGGGCTCAGTGTGGTCACTGACAGGCCCATGTCCGAACAGCACATGGGATTCCTGAGCTCTCACAAGACCAGGAGCAGGAACATATTAAGCTCCAGGGTAAGAATCACTGTTACCACTGTGTCTTTGCAAAGTGCTTAGTGGGAGAACCCCAGACACTTAGGAAGTGTAGCTCTGTTGTAGGACTGGTAAGAACTTGATTGTGAGTAGAGTCATGCTGGCACTTCCCCAGAGATTTTGGCACACACTGTGTTCTGAAAAAAGCTTTCAGTGAGCTCCCACTTAGCAGGGTTGGCTGTAGCTGTGGGCCTCTGGTTTATTCACTTGAAGGTCTAACTTACATCTTTTGATAAATCCAAACATCATCATTAACAAACCTGATGGATTTTCTGAGGGACAGTGATACTGCTTGCTTTAAGCTATTTTTAGGCATCTGGCTTAGGTGATCTGAATTATCTCCTTTGTTGATAACAGAGAATTTAGGCTCCTCATTTTGGACTACATCTAAAGTAGATGCTAAGAATAGCCTAAAGTAGAAGGTATGAGTTCTTTCCTTCCCACCTTAAAGAAACTCCCTCCAGAAACATTCATTAGCTGTAAACACATGGTGTCATCTCACTTAAAAATGTGGCTTCAGAGCAGGGATATTGCCAGGCAGAAGCAAAAACTCCTGTGACTTCTCTGCTTGCTGCACACATTTGGAAGCACAAGGGCACCTCAGATGCGTTCATATCCTCTATGTGGCTTCCTCCTGGAGATCAGGAAGGTGGCAAACACAATGACAAACAATCCCAGGATACTCAGGCACACTGCAATGGGAGCTACTTTGCTGTTTCTGTCAGCAAAACATTCTTCTTCTGAAAGAAAAAGGAGATCAAAGAATGTTATTGCAGAATACCATACTCCTAAACTGTACGTTTGTATTCCAGAAAACTTGGCAAATACAAGCCAAGAAGTTCTCAAACCCTTGCTTTCTTTTGTTTTCTTTCTTTTTTCCTGAGCTATTCTTACTACACTTTTTATCTGTGGTGAACCTTATCTCAAGAAAACCACCCTTGCTTCTTCTGCAGTAGCTCTGTGCTTCCCTAGAGAATTGCCCTTCTCTCTCATATCTGCAGGAATTGTTTCACCACTCAGTGCACCCACCCAGCAGGGGCTTTCTTCCCAAAAGCAGATGGAGAGCATCACAATACAAAGTGCCAGTCTGAAAATAAATAGCAAGACACGCCCTGCATGGTCAAAAACTGCTCCAGTGTGACATCTGATTGCATCTTCCCAGTGAAGAGGATCAGGCCAGAGACAGAAGCCCATAGTCCAGCGCATCGTTAGTGCAACAGGGATCCTCGCTAAGTCAGTGTTTTCTAAGAAAAATCAAATTCTAATTGTTCTATTTAATTCAGAATATTTGTAGATAGTGGTGGCTAACTCAGAACATTCAGAGATTAGGAGGGCAGAAGCCTTGGACGTAGTCCAGGAGTTGGTTTAGCGATACCTTTGCAGTTTTGTTGTATATATCTGATATCAGACACAAGTCATATCTTTGAAGGACCATGCAAAGATATCACTCCAAACACACCTCTTAGCACAGAGAGGCAAATCCTGGCTTCCTCAACCAGTTCCTACCCAAACGAATATTCAAATCATCCTCTGATTAAACAGAAACTTATTACTTTAAAGTGAACTTCTAGACTGAGGTAAATTGGTGGCTTTCCTATGGAGTGACTGCACCACGTGGGCCACTGACAGAAATGGAAAATTTACCCAGTAACACTGGCAGGATCAGCCTCAAATTCAAAATACAAATGTAATCCTGGGAGCAAAGGCAACGTCTGGGATTGACCACTAATGTGTTATCCCAGAATTGGATCAGACCTACATCTTCCATCAGATCTACAGGAATGTAGATGTACAGATTATCAGATTCCTCAGGCTCCAGGGAAAGACAGACCTCTGTCATGCTGCTGTGAGTGGCACCCGCAGAGCAAACTGCTCTCTAAGCAGGGCAGCGTGGTCAGCTAAGGCCCACAGCACATCCCAGCTCAGCAGCAAATCCAGTTGCTGTCCAGGACAGGAGGGAGATCTGACACCCTCTGCCCCTCTCACTCCCTGTGACTGTTCAGAGGCAGGTTTGACAGCACTCTGAGATAAAAACCTTGACTGTTAATCCATGACTGTGCTGGCACAGGTTGTAGCTTGGCTTGGGCTTTTGCCCCATGGAAATTTTAAACTGTTAATGGGCAATGAGCCCAGGGAACATGTGGAGTTCATGCTGAGAACCTGACGTCATGTCACAGCCCCAGAGCCTCCACATGGCTCTTCCCAAAGCCCGATTCTCTTCTGCTCTGATCCGAATGGTGATGCAATGCCACAAAACCAAAGGCATGAGCACTCTATTACAAGTTGCCTTTTAAAAGCTGTCTGGTTAATGTAACCTGCTGTTAAATGAGCAAAAAAATATTTGCACCTAAGTGTTGAAAAAGCCAGAGATGTATGAATTGGCCATTTTGCTTTGATGAAACATTGGGAATGAAAGAATAAACCCTATGAACTCTAGGAATTGCTTCTGATACACTGAAGTACAGAAGGCCTTTTTACAGATTTCCAGACTCAAACAGATCAAGCTATTGATGTAACACTGCTGTAATCTGTATAAAATTGTAAGGAACTTGAAACCAGTGACCATTAATGCTTTCTTTTTCTTCCCCATTTAAAGATAAGCAAATCAGGAGTAACAGAAGTGAAACTATCAGTCTTGAGACTCCAGAGGGGAGGAGGCTGGTGATGTGTTTAGTTATTCCTTCAATGGGGATTTTCCCTTTCAGAATCTGCATATGCAGCAAATACACAAGAGTTCCATGACTCTTTTATAGCCACAGGGGAATTATTTAAGAAGTGGAAGCTGCTTTCTCAGCTCTCTGATTAAAAGCAAAACCAATTAAAATTTTTATGTGGTATTGACTAGCAGAGATCAGTCTGACTTGGAGGGGGAGAGAGAGAGGAAGAAACAGAGAGCATCTTTCTCAGCTGAGTCTCTCCTAGAGGTGAAGCCATACCTAATCCATAAGTAAGATCATTCATTGTACACTTTTGAATGGGAATGCAGGGACCAGATGGGATCCCATGAGTTCTTCCATCTCAGAGTTATCCCGTGAAAAATTCTCCATAGAATGACAGCACAGATGGGATTGTCAGTGTGAAGAAGGACCATGTCTTTAAAAAGCCACAAATGTTGTTTCCCATTATATTCCTTTTAGAATTGAAAAGATAACCAAAATGGTGACCTAACAGAAGAAGAATTGGTCAAACAGAGCCAAATTGAGTCAAAAGACAGGTCTAAAGTAAAAGGAAGAATACAGGGGTAATATTTTTTTTAACCACACAGAAAGACATGGGAGAAGAGAGAATGTTTTATTGCTGCATCTGAAGGGCTGGAGAGCTGGTCAGCCCCTCTGTGCACCTGAGTTCTTGTACAGAAATGCCCTGGGAGGAAGCCACAGAAAAGAGAAGATGGACAACTTGAAAGAGACAACAAAGTCCCATCTTTGGTCTTTGTCTTTTACTGAGACACCTAATTGACTCTTTGTGGCACTTCTCCAAGCAAAAAAAACGGAAGAGATGAGCATCATGTTTAATTCTGAAGCTGGGAGTGGGACACTCAGGAGCACCTTTCAACATGTCTAGACACAGCTGCTCTGAAAATATCATCCTCAACTCACAAATACGCCTTATTACCTGGCAGTTTTGCTGCTGCAGCTGTGGGACAAAGTGAGTATCAGAAGTCTTTAAAAATAGCTAAAATCTGGTATATTGAGAACAGTGACCTGAAAATGAACTTTGCATGTTGGGGTTTGGGCAGTGCACTGGTGGTGAACACACCTCTGCTTGTTCTGGGAAAAAATGGATGAAGAAGAAAACTGTGGCTGTAGAGCTGAATATTTTTAATAAGAAGGTAAAACAGAAGGTACTGAATGTAGGGGAAAGGTATTTTTCCATCCTCCATAGGTATTAGCACTGTGTTGGAAATGACTCAGGAAAGGTTGGGAAAACAGCACTGGGATGTGTATGGGTGCAATTCAGCAGATCCATCAGGCCACCAGGGTGCTGACATGTAGATCTGGGAAGGGTGGAAAAGTTTTCCTTCTACTCACCTTTTCCAAAGTGGTCACCCACAATGTCAAATGCCTGCAGCTGCATATCAACAAAGAGGATCTGGAAGTTCCTCTCCAAGAGGAAGATTTGCCTGCTGGCACACTTAAAGGAATTTCCCAGCTTTGCTGTGAACAGCTTCTCATTTAGGGCTGCATAGTAAAGCATACCTGGAGGCCAGAGAGAGACAGATGAGAATCCGCACTGAGAACCAACATCTTTCTCAGGTGAAAAGGTCCCAGAGGTGACTAAAGCATGACATTTTCTCCATAAACCATCACTTATTCTTCTTACATGTTTAAATGTGTGCTTTAACTAGCAACAGGCAGCTCAGTCGAGCTTAGCTCTGAAAAAGTGGCTAAAATTCCAGATGCTTCTTCAAATCACATTTTAACAAATTGAGGCTGCAAGAGGGGATTAGAATTCTCAAAGGAGCAGGGAAGGTTTGAAGTAATCTCTATTCTGAAAGAGTAGGGCAGGAAAAGCTTTTGAGATCAAAATGAAAATGTAATAACAATGATGTAACTGTAGCCAGGTCCCTTGTCCTCCATTTTTATACCATAATATTTAGGTGAATGACACATTGAAAGCTTGATAAAACACATATTTGCAAAATCCAGTGTTTTAAATATCTGAAAGCTTATCCCATATCCAGAACAGTTTGATATGAAATTAAGACAGGGTAAAATCACTGACCTTCAGAAGATAACTGTATTCTGCTCTCAATTTTAGTGACAGAGTAACTTGGAGCTTGCTGCAAAAGAAGATGTATCTTTATTCGTTAATACATACTCGTATTTGCAGGGGAAAAAAACATTGGTCATCTCAGCAAAATATTCATAAAGAATTTCCCATAGAAACACTTTGTAAAGCATCATCTTTGAGACCCAAGAACCAACTCTCTTGGATGTATTTTTCTTTTCTGAATCTCAGCTGCATCACCAGTTCTGTTCAGTTCAATGACATGTGACCATGCAAGCGTCATTTTGCACAAATGGCTCAAGCTGGGCGCTCGGGAGATACTTGTGATAACCAAAAGTAGGAAGAGTAGGGAGACTGCTGACACGGAAAGCACCTCAGATAACAGCACAGAACAAAATTTCCAGCCCAGCGTCCTGCCTGCATGTGCCCTGAAACCCTGGTGCAGCCTGGACACTGCCGTCCCCTGGAGTGTCACAGGGCGAGAGCCACTCCTGGGAGCTTCTCCCTGGTAGCAATGTTGGAGCAAAATGTGATGCCTCACGCAGCAGCCCTGCTACCCAGTTTAATTCCTGCTGTGAGCACACAGAGACTGGTGAGGGCAGCTGGTGGATAAATGGCTGTAGACATTAATGTCTCCTGTACACTTGCAGGATGGAGTGGGAAAACTGAAGAAAGAAATACACCAGAGAAGAGGTTCTCAGCATCATTCCAACTTAAAGACATAAATATGAGCATTTTTGGGTGGCAGTGCTTTGTTCTGTTTGTCCACGTTTAAAAGCTTTGCTTGTGGAAAACACCTGCTCCTACTTCACATCTTGTGGGTTGGTTACACAACTTCCTCTTTTCAAGCCCTTCGCAGAGGCTGCGGGAGTGGTGAGCACTGAACCCGCCCCTGTCCTCTGCCCCCCCAGCCCCGGGGCCCGAGCCAGTTCCTCTCCACCAGGGACAGCCACAAGTGCCACTGCTGGAGCACTCCTGCTTCAAAGCACCGAGAGAGGCTGCGGGGACCAAACACAAAAAGCCAGCAGCAAACTGTTTTCTTATTAACTTGAATTTCAAGGCAGTCCAAGCTGAGCCCTGCTATGCTCTTGAGGCTTATCTTTAAGTGGAGGGTGCATTGTCTAATGCTGTGCCAAAAAACACCTTTTTCAGGGCAAGAGAGGTCAAACACCTCCTAAAGGTTCACATCACTCTCCTTAGCACTGCTGCAACCTGGGGCTTTCGTGGGTACTTGAATCCCCAGCCTTTCTCCAAGGATTCTTAAAACACCAAAAATGCTCCTCTAGTTGCGGGAAGCACACATTTAAAGCAAACACTCAGAGTCTGAATGGATCCTTTGTTTTGAAAGAGCTCCTTCATTTTTTACTTTACTTTTCCTCTGTAGCTCTTAGAAAACTTTTCACCATAAGCTAAAATAAAGATGATTACTAATCAAAAATTTTTCTCTGTTCAAGGATTAATGACACATGTGGGGTATAATTTGCTGTTCCCTCTTGGACTTTCTATGAAAATCACTGAGGAACCATTTGTATTTTTCCTAATTGTCACTATTTTGAGCTTGGAACCCGGCTGTAAGTCTGACACGTTAGCTTGATTAATTGAAGGACAGATCAGCAGTGATGGCCAAATGCAGCTCTCAGCTGCTCTGGAGCTTCAGGATATAGCCTTGATGTTCATTACACCTGCCAGAGTTTGATGGGATCCAACCTGTGCCGTGTTCCTGCCCATTCTTCCCTTCCTCCCTGCTCATTAATGATTTCATACACAGTGTTAGTTCTGTTTTACCTCTGCTGGCATCACCCAGCCCTTACAGCTTTCAGGTGAAGAGTGCTGCCTCCCAAAATGCACAAATGCCTGAGTTAGCAAGGGGATGGCCGCTCTCAGGGATAAAAGCTGCAGCACTCTAGGTAGCTTGTTTTAAAGCCACATACACATCACCTGTGTGATGTGGCCCCAGTGGGGAACGTGGAATTAATAGATGCAATGTCAAAAACAAAGCTCAGTTCCCACTGTGTAAGCAGGGTCTCTCATCTTGCCCAAGTTTCTGTGTGTGTTTATAGGTCTCCCTGGTGTGGTGCATTTTAAGGCTGCTTATTGACAATTCTGTTGTTTCAGTTCACTTGTTTGGAATTTTCCACTCAGAAATTAGATGAAATTAACCTCCTTCAGCTGTGGATGTGTCATGGCTCCTAGGCACTTAAAACGGCACAGGCTGTTCTTTGAATTTGACAATCCCAGCTGTTTTTTAGAGGAAGCAAATGGCTGAGAGCAACTTGTCAGTGTGAGTCAAAGCTCCCAGCACACCTTGTTCCTGCACAGGGTCTCCAGTCCCAAACCCTTTCCCTCTGCACCACTTAATGCAAACAGATCTGACCTTCCCTCCCATGAGACTTTCACCTGTGTAAAAAAGAGACTCAGATTTTGCTTGGCTATTCCTGGACTTCGTGTTGTTTGATGGGCAGCTTTAACACTGCTCTCTGGCATTTTCTGTCAGAGGATGGCAGAGTACTGTGCTTACCCTTCACTTCCAAATTGAAAGTTCAAACAGACTTGATTTAACACTGAAGTCAGTTGTACTGCAAGTACAACATTGCACCAGGCAGCCTCCAGAGGTATTTTCCAACCTGAATTAATTAAACCATGGTTCTGTGGTTCTAGCCCTTTGGGAAGAACAGGAGTAACCATGTCTTATACACAGATGGAAAACAAGCACAGCGATAGATGAAATGCCTTTTCCCAAAGCTCAAGCTGGATCAAAGGCAGCCTAAGTTCTTGCTTCCCAGTCCTAAACACTCCTTCCCTCTAAATGTGACAATTACCTTTACAAAGGTGAAGTTTACAAATCCTCCAATAAAAGTTAAGTTCAGCTCAGACTGCACCATCCCACAGCTTCCAGATACCTTTGTCATATTGGGGTTGACAGTCACATATTCCATCTGCGCCTGTAGAGACAAGAGACATTGCAGGGCTGCTGATGAAGAGAAGGAAGGAACATAAAAGAAAACATGCAGAGATTTAATAACTTTAAAACACACAGAGATTTGCCCTTTTTTTTTGCTCCCAAATACGCTCTGCGTGGCTGAATGAACAGGCCAGTGATGGTGGCAGCCAAACTGCTGTTTCCCAGACTTGTTCCCCACTTGTAAAACAGCACTGGCAGTTGTCTGACACATCACTGAGCCGTTCCAGTGCGTGAAGATGGCAGAAAACACGGAGTTTCTGTTCATTCAGTGAACTGATCAGGCAGGGTCAGGTGAGTACGAGTGGTAATTTACAAAGAGGGAGCACCTTATATTATTGTAAACATCTCGCTATGGTCTGGTGAGGCTGGGAATCCTGCTCCCTGCCTGCCTTCTGCCAGGACAAGAGATGAAAATCACCTTTACCAACATTAGACACTCATCCTATGTTAGAAATATCCAGACAGCAAACACCAGTATTTCTATTTGTAACAGGGATGGCTCAAGCATAAGAACTTCAGAGCCTGAGGATGTATGTGTTGTATTAGGGAGGAAACAAAACCTTAAGCCTGAGGGATACAATTGCCATTTCAGGTTGTATGGCATCTTTTGCTGAATCATTCTCAGCAGATCTCTTCTAGGAGATAGGACCAGCAGGACATAGCAGTTCCCATGATTCTAACATGTCCATACATCAGCATCAGGACAACCCACCTCTAAATCCAAGTCTGTGAACTGGCAATTTCTTGCTTTTGTTGTAAATCACAACATCAAGCTCTTACCTGAAGTCAGTTCAGATTTTAACTAATCTTCCATTCTGGGAAGCACAAATAACTCTGCAGGCTGATCTCATGCCCCAGCACTGATCTCACACAAATATCACTGAATTAAGAAAGCACCTTTGGCACCATCATCACAGGCCAAAGTACAGCAGCTGGGATGCTGTGGCACATGAGGGGCCTTAGGCTGGCAGCAGACCACTTATTTGATCATAGAAGCTGATTCTGAAGCTTGGAAAGAAGAAGAATAAACTCCAGCTAATGAATAAAGTCACTGCAAAGCTCAGCTCCCCCCTCACCTGTTGTGTACTTCGAGCCATCAGTTGCAGCCCCATGACGGCTTTGACACAGGTGCCGTTCCCGTCAGAAAGGGTGTAGGTGCCCGTGGGGACGTCAGAGGGCTGTGGGGTGGGACGGGGTCTCACTGTGCTGGCAGGGGATGTGGGAGCTGTTTGTGTCCCTGCGTGGGTGGTTGTGTTGGTCGTGGCTGTCGGGCTGCCGGTGGCTGCGGTTTGTCTCCGTGACCGTGTGCTGGGCCCGGCCCTCGGCGTGCTGCTGCCTGCAGAGGCGCTGGTGGCAGCTGTCCCCTGGGTACTCTCTGTCTGGTGCTTCAGGGAGGAGTTGGTGGCCGCTGCTGCAGTTCCTGTGGTCATACGAGGTCCGCTCCCGTGCCTGGTGGAGGACACAGAGCGAGGGGTTGTGTTCTTCCCTGCACCAGTAACCGAGGGTGTTGCCGCGGTCGAGGCCGGGCCGGCCGTGCTGGGGCTCTCTGCAGGGGTTGTGGATGCAGTGACGGCTCCTGCCTGGGATGCTGTGGGAGCTGATGTTGCCTGGAGCTGCTCCGTTGTCTGCTCGGTTGCTCTGTGGCTCACGGGTGTCGTTTGAAGAGTGCCTGTGCAGTTAAAATGAACTGTGGTGCTTTGATGGGGTGAAGAATGATAAAGGGAAAGTGGCTGAGCAGAAGTAGACATTTGGTGGAAGGATGTGGTTTCTGGAGACAGTTCGACCCCCAGGGCCACTTCAGCAAAGCAGGAGGAAAATGCTGCAAAGAAACTAGAGTCAGTAGTCTAGAAACCTTTACATTTCACTTTTCTGTTGATAACCGCAACATACTTGCACTGGTTTTGTTATCAAATGGGTGATACAATTTCACTCTTCATTTGGCTCCAGTCATGATAGGAGAGTGAAAGCAGACACCCTGTAGGACTATCCACAGCTAGGCACCACTCCCCCGAGTTTCACACCTCTGAGTATTCCCATTCCAGTGGAGCACGCTGGCTCCCAGCTCTCCACACACTGAGGAGCCAGACCTTGCGCAATCCCCAGGCAGCACAAGAATTCCCTGCAGGCAGTAGTTCAACAGGATTTGCTGGAAGCAAATTGTGCAGATCTAAGGAAGATGAAGTGGGTGTAGCAGCCAAATGGGTTGTTGGTTTCTTACCAACAAAGTGTAGGGAAACGGGATGTGTCTGTGTGTGTGAAGTGAGGCAGTGCAATGGTCTTAGATTTGCCCATGAGTCTGGGAAACCAGTCTGGGAACAGGGAAATTCCAGGTATTTACTTATGGTTTTGTTGTAACCATGTCAGCTTGAACTCTGGAGTTCTTCCCCCTGGAAGGCCCCAAAGAAAGACCATTCCTCTTAATGATGGGCTTTCAGAAATAAAATTAAATTAAAAAAAAAAAAAATCAGGGTGCAGCATCCGGGAGCATTTTGGACCACATCACAAAATAGCTAAAGGACCA
Organism: Bombycilla garrulus; assembly: GCA_013400315.1. Taxonomy (NCBI): domain Eukaryota; kingdom Metazoa; phylum Chordata; class Aves; order Passeriformes; family Bombycillidae; genus Bombycilla; species Bombycilla garrulus. The sequence goes on along the minus strand of VXBU01001145.1, from coordinate 581,919 downwards.
AAATTATACTTCCACCTAATAACATTTACAGAAACATGTCCCTTGCAGAAGTGAAAAAAAAATCTGGCTCCTTAAAGTAAATACAGAAGTGAACAAAAAGTGGGAAAGTACATTGAAGAATATTTGAATGTCACAACTCTTCTGCTTGAGTCTTTGTGAGTATGCAACAAGACTCTGGAAAGACAAGGTCAAGTTAAAGAAATAAATCACTGATGTATGTGAATTCTTTGATGTACATGAAGACACAGGTGTAGTTAAATGTTTTGCTGCTTAAATTAGTGGGAGGACAGAGATAATTTCTTGGACTGAAAAGTCCAAGAAAGTTCGTATTCCAGCAGTACAGTTCCACAGAGAATGCCTCAACATGTCTGAGTTCACTGTACAATGGTTCTTCCAAAGAAATTTCTCACGAATCGGTGTTGAAGTTGATGGAAGGCAGGCTGCTGAGATTAGGATTTTAGGATAGATTAATGCCAGAGGCATATTTAGAGTGAAAATGGCTGAAATCTCACAAGTTCTTCCATTTATTCATTTATTTATTGTCACTCATCATGAACAGAGTTCTTCAATAATAGCTGAATTCACAGAATCTAACAATTTTCAGATACATATAAACTAGGAATAGTAAAACTTACTGGGTTTTGAATTAAATTCAAGATAAAAATTAAAGAAACAAGAGTAGATGCACAGATCTTAACCTTTACCACAATTTTCCCTTAAAAATGGCTATGCTGGAGAAGAGCAGAAATGTAGATGTAGATACTCCATACTCCTAAAATTGCCTGGGTTTCACTCTGAGCTGTACAGAACACACCTGACTGCCACTTTAGGTGTTACCATCAAAGTGCAACTTGAGACAGTTGAAAAACCTCAAAAAATATTGTTATTTTTCTCAAAATGAGCCTAAAAATGCATCATTCGTATGATACTTTAGTTCATTTTCTCTCTTTCCCCTATGCTTTACCACAGCTGATGCAGAGCTGTTAATCAGATGACTGATCTTCTCTGGGGCAGGGGAAAGCCAGAGCAGTTGCCATGCACCAGTTATGGGTAGCTGCATCTGAGTGTATTGTCATGATAAAAACAAGAAAGAAGAAGTTGCAATTTTCACTCTTTCTTCCCTTCTAAGACTGTGAAAAACCCCATATTTAAATTTACATGAGTCCTAAATTGTCTGCAGGTCTTAGTTTTCAGTTCACAGATTGGTTTTGATTACTGACTAGGTAATACAGATGTGGAAAGAAATGTTATTGAAGTGACATTAGAATGCCACCCACAGCTTTTAAATAAAACTCCTCAAAAGGTCATTTCAACCCAATTATTTTTCATTATTCAGCTGGACAGGGTCACCTGAGGGGTAAACAAGAAATGTCTTTGGAATGGCCCATGACTCTTGCTCAGTGGGTGACTACCAGACTGCTCCTCCAAGCACTTTGGGGCTTCTGCCAGTGCATGGTCACACTGCTAAATCCATTGGCTTGGACTGTCTCTCCAAAAGGCATTTGGCCACATCAGCTCCCAGGGATGGGCAGGGATCACTCTCCAGCTGCACCCATTGGCACTGGCTGTGTTTGGGTGGCTGCTGGAGGTGGTTTGGCTGCTCTGCTGTGTGAAGGGGAGATGGGCCCATGGGATCCCTGACCCACCCTCCAGCTGAGGCTGAGAAGGCTTCTGTGGCTCCTTAGCACGGGCACATTCCTCTCTGGGCGCCTGCCCTGCTCAGAAAGCAGCCATGAGCACAACTCCCCCAGCACAGCCTTTGTGTGGCTCTGCCAGCAGAACAGGCCATGGAAGCACGAGGAATGGCAGCTCTGCACCCCCCAGTAGTTCTCTTTTGTTTTCCTCCCATAAAGCCAACTCAAAACTTCATACAATCAACATTTTGCTTGAGGGATGCAAGTGCCCTGGGGTGTATCTTCCCCTCGTCTCACTTTAGCACCAAAATTGTGTGTAACAGATGCTGAGGGCTGTGTGAGAGCCCTGACAGCCTCCTTGCAATGCTCCAGAACAAAACTCTCAGAAATGGACCAGCAAGTTCTCAGAAATTCGCTGTTCCCAGTCTGGGCCTGCAAATCCCTTTTTCACGCTTTGCTGACAAGTTTTGCTCACAAGGGACTTCCCTGCTCTGCTCCCAGTGTTATGGCGAGCAGCTGAGTGCTCAGTGCCATGGCCTGGCTGTGCCATTTCTCAGCCTGTACTGGGGTGTGTGATAGAAACTCTTACTGAGGATTTTTTTCATCTTTTTATCTAACCACACTCATCTGTTCAGCTGCCCAGAGGCAAATGTTCTGCATTAATTATCTTCCATTCCCTGTCTGCACAGAAAGACTTGACTTTGCGACATTAATAAATCATTGCAACAAATCATTAAAGGAAGTATCAAAAGAGAATAAAGAGGACAGGAAACAAGTCCTTCTGGTTAAAAGTGATTGCTGACCACTGAATTATTAGTGTGGTTTCTCAGTCTGATCTTGCTCTCCGTTTCCGTTGTATGTTTTGGGGCTACTTCAGCAGATTTTGGCTATGAAGCAGGCATGGAAAAGCAGAGAGATCCAGCAGGAACTGCCTGTGATCAAATCCTTGGGCACTTTCCCTCCTCATGGACTGGGAGGGGGACAGGGGTTGTTCCTTGTGTGATCCCTGTGTACCGCTGGCAAAACACACCCAAAAACAAACTCAAACCCTTGGCCACAGATTAAATCACATTTTGTCCCTCTTCACCAGGCAAATTTGGTGATGCTGCAGGTGTTGAGCAGCGACTCAAAGCACTGAGACATTTCCTTCATGTTTATGGTGCCCCAGATTTTCACAGAGCAGCATTAAGTGACTCTGATGGGATTTGTCACTGAGAGAAGCCCCAGCCTGTCTTCTCCAAGCCCCTGCCTCACTCCTGCTCTGCATCTTGCAGTGCAAATAAATTAATGACTCAAGCTTCCTTAGTTTTTTTCTTTCCTGCTTGTCTCACTCAGGTTTTTTCAGTTAGTTCTGCAGGTCTGGAAAATATTTTTAATTAAGAAAAGCCAAGCCAAAAGAAGTCTGCTTGTAACATGGCTTTGAACTGACTCCTTCATGCAGAGTTTATGCCACTACAGAGTTCAAGGGAAAATACAGAGGAAAACATCAAACTAAGTGTAGCAATTAACAGCAGTTATGGTTATTTCTTAGCAGTGGGACTTTACTGAAAGCACCCTTAATGTTAGCAACAAAACTGTTCCAAGTTTTGGGTCTGTTAGGTGCAGTCCTGACTGCAAGGAAACAAAACCGGCACATTGTCCCGTTTTTCAGGTGGAAATGGTGCTGTTACTCACCACAGGCGAGGGTCAGCGAGATGAGCTGCCGTGCACTCCTCCCCATGGCCGGCACGGCTGCGGGTGTGAGAGGCGCTGCTTCTCCCCGTGGAGCGGCTGCAGGGGAAACCGAGCTCTCCCGCGGACTGAAAAGTTTCACTTGATGCAGTGAGCGCTCAGTCACATGGCTGGGAAGGAGGTGGAGAGAGGGGGCGACCGGTGCCTCTCGTCTGTAAACTCACGCAGAAGGAAATAAATGATGGTTAGGAAAGAAAGTGAAAAGAAAAATGACTGCTGGGCTGACTGGGAGGAGAGCTGGGACTCTGCAAGGCCAGGGGAAGCTTTATGCATCTCCCTCCCTCTCTGAGAACCTCGTGCAAAGTGCCCCAGCAGAGGGTAACAGCCTCCCCTGTGCCTCCCCTGTGTTCTTCAGAAAATACTTTATTTAAGGTCAAACTCCATCTTTTCTATTAAGGCACAGAAGGGAGAGGTGTGAGCATCTCCACAGAGCACCTGCTAAAAGTAAGACAGGGCTGAGCCGAGCCCCAGACGGGCTCTTTCCCCAGGTGTGGAGCACCCTTTGCTGCCTGGCCCGGTGCTGCTCCCAGCCCTGCTCCTGCCCAGGGGGGATGGGCCGAGGGGTCACTGTCAGAGCTGTGTGCCAGCAACCCTGTCACACACAGGGCTCTGCACAGCTCCTGGGCCGGGGTGTCACTGTCAGAGGTGCATCACAGCACCCCTGTCACACACAGGGCTCTGTGCAGCTCCTGGGCCAGGCAGGAGCTGCGCGGGCAGCGCCAGCTGCGGGGCCGGGATGTGCAGCAGGAGAGCATCACTCGCTCCTGCCTGGGGCATTCCCTGCCCTGAGCATTTGCCAGGGGCTGCTTGGGGCAGGGAACAGAGTAACCCCCATGCTGGCATCTGGCGTGCTCCTAATTCTTCTTTTTCTCGTGCCAATACTCACTGCAGCAACATGGTGACACCAGTGACTTCAAAAGCCTGGTGAGGTGAAGTTTGCCTCCCAGAAATGTGGATACTGCATGAAATCAGGTCCAGTTTATCTTGCTCGATTTGCATTGTGTTTCTACATTCTCATTTTTACCTGCTTACCTTTCTACGTGATCCACAGCTTGTATTTGGGTCAAGTCAATTAGCACTCGCTAATGAACACTGGTAATGAACTCCAAAGGCATGCAGATATCTCAGGAGTAATTATTGTAAAGTCATCTACGACTTCCTCTGAGCTGTCTGTGTGAACCTTTCCCCTTTCTAAGAGTGCTGGCGATTCAGAATATGACTAAGGGTGGTGGGTAAAGGAGAGAAAACCCTACTCTGCCTTTTGACATGTGTGTTGGACAAATTAAACTTATATTGGACAAATGTGTGGATTTTTTTCAGCTCTGATAATGTGCCTTTACTGATAATTCATTTATTTCAAATAGAAAAAAAATCTCATTTGCTTCATATAGAGACATCAACCACAGGGTTTTGTACTAGTTATAATTTTTATAAATTTCAAACAAAGTGTGGTTCTACACAGGTCAGAATGGCCTAATTACACGAAGTTCATTTGCACACTTTTTTTCCTTGTAATAAATTCATACATTCTGTCTTGACTGGAAAAAAGGACAGGTAATTCTGTGCTCTTTCCCTGTCTGATTATCTCTCATCAGTCACAATATACAAATACATCATTATCAACACCATGGAAATCATGTAAGAAAAACAAACTGTACCAATTCTCAGCTGGAGAGAGGAAATCTTAGCAGCTATTTCAGTCCAGCTGCAAGAAGAAATACACATTTTGGATCTTTTCTCTTATTATTCTTATATATTTCTAATCATATATATATATTTGAAGTTTTTGAGTATTTTTGGAAAGGAAGCACATGGCCTTTCTCATACCCAATCCTGTTTGAAATATCAAGACTCTAAGAAAATCATAGATAATAAAATGGCTTCTCATCACACACACGACCAGAACATAAGACACACACAGAGCTTTGCTGTCACTGGCAAGAAAAGCCAGAGCTCAGATGTGATTTGGCTGCAGCTGTTTGTGTTCAAGACTGGTCTGGTTCTCCACCTGGTGGGGTTTGAGGTGAGAGGAGAGAATCAGGCCTGATTCTATTTTAGCCCGGTTTACTAAAAGCAAGACTTTGTGTCCTGCGACTGCCCGTCTCTGTTCACCACTGGTGCCAGTAAGGAAGGGCTGCAGCCCACCCACCCCTGAGGGAGCAGTTCTGAGGGCAGTTTTGAGGATGGGAAGTTTCTGAAGTTTTGCAGAAGAGCAGCAGAGCAGAGAGGAGAGCCCAGGCAAACCTTGAGCTGCAGGGCAGGTGTGACCAGCCCAGGGAGCACAGCCAGGCACAGGCCAGCAGCAAGGGCTGCTGCAGCACAGATTTGCCTGGGATCCTGTGTCTTCTACAGCCAAAACTTAGTCACAACCATTACTTTTAAATGACTTCTAAATGGTCACTGTATCATCTTCAAACAACACGGAAATGAAATCCTTATTTGAAAACCATGATTTTTAGGTCCATCTACCTGAAAATGATGGTGTCAAAGACCTACAGACAGAATAAGCATACCCTACCATATGCATTATTCTTGCTGGACTTTACCAAATCATCTTCTAGACTGTACCTGGAGAGTCATTCCCTTAATTATCACCTTGCTTGACAGAAATACACTAATTACTTGACTAATTAAAAGACTATCCTGCATACTATTTAAAAATCTCAAAAAGTCATCAAACCTCATTTTGTCTCATCAGCAAAGCCAGAAGGTTCCTCCTTTGTGGGCTGCTCTAGGACTTGTCATCAGCCTGGTCTGTCACTGAACTCATTCTTTCCAAGCCAGCCCTGGAGCAACCCTGTCACTGCCCAGGAGACCCTGCCAGAGCTGCCCTGTGCCCTGGGCTGGGAATGTGGAGGCAGAAACAGGCACCTGGCACTGCAGGTAAAGGTTAAAGACACAATTAATGGTTGTGAGCTCCCTGCTCAGGATCTGCACAGCCACAGGACAGAGGGACCTGTCATCCCCAGGGCATCCACAGAGCAGGACACACTCAGACTTTGGTCCAGCAGGATAAAACATGAGATCTTTTTGGGGGAAAAAAGAATTAAAAGCTTTCCAAAGTGAAGTAGGGAGGAGAATGCAATAATCCAGCCCCTACCTTTGCAGTTGCTATAGCAGATGGTCTGGAGCTGGGAGAGGACCCTTTTCCTCAGTAACCCCATTCCCTGCTCCAGCTCTAGCCTGCTCCACGGGATGCCACCAGTGCCATTCTTGGAGGGCACATTGGGGCATATGGGGTTGAATGCTTTGTTTTTCCCTGGAGGGTCCCTAATTTTTGTATAAGTGGTAAAATTTAGCATTTAGTGGGAAACTAAATAGCTCCCGTTTTACAGGAGGGTGTCAGGTCACCAGGGGATGTAGGACCAACACACTGTCACCCTGCTCATGCAGAGGTAGGAAATGGACTGACAATACCTGGCTTCTTCAGTTCAGAGACTCCCTGTTGCCATTTCACAATCAGAATGAGATTCCTCAAAAATAAAACTCCAAAGTGAGGGTTTTTTTCTTTCCATCCATCAGCAATGTCACAAATCTTCATTTTGGCAGTTTCATACACCCAGGGTAACCCTTCCCTATCTCTCTCTCCCACACACAAAAGTTTACTCTACTCACTAATGTGCAATCAAAGCTCCCTAGCCCTTCCCTCTCCTATGCTTAGGGCAGGGGTAGACAGCAGCACTGTTCCTGTGCAAAAATTACCAAAAGTAATAGAGAAACCAGAATGAACTCATTTTAGAGAGAGGATAAAGTAATTGCACTATAAGAAAGCATCACTGCATAATTCCACAGGGGACTGAAAGGAATCAGTTCTCCCTGAAAGATGCTGATAACCACAGTAGGCCAAGAGGATTCATGTTCCCAAAAGCCTACACGTCATTTTTGAGGTAAATGACCAACACAAACAGGCAAGCTCCTACCTCTGTAGGACAAAAATAGCTTCCAGAAAGGCCCTCTAGTCATGAACAGAAAATGTCAAAAATCACAGAGTTTAGATACGGAGAGTTAGAAGAGCCATGGGAATCAATCACCACAGTGCAACTTATAATCAAGCAGTAAGTCCTCACAGGCAAAAAAAAAAAAAATAAAAAAATCTGACTAAGCCTTTACCTACTCCAAGACTTTTTCTCAAACAGGACTATCTAGCTGCTCCACAGCTATCCTGACTCATACACTAAGGTACTTGCAATGGCAGCCTCCACTGAGACACAAAGGAAAACATTTGAATCGCTTCGAAAGTGAGAGCAAAAATGATACACACACCTACTGCTTTGCTCAGAGGCTCAATTAGTAAAGAGTGGGTTTTGATTTTGCTTCATCTCCATTTCTAGTGTTTTTAGTGCCCTTTGTTATTTACATAAAGCACCACTAGTCTGAGGGTTAAACAAAGCATCCCTAAAAGTGAAAGTCACTCACTCACTCTTGAGCTTCTTCTGGGCTTGTTTTTACCAGACTGATCCTTGCCTGTTTGCAATGCTTAGTCAATATTTATCTTTACTAAAGTACTAGCAGCTTTTGTGGGACCTAAGACCCAATTACCATCAAAATGCCTTCATGCCTTAACAGCTGCTCTAAATGAGCTAATGGCTTGTGTAGGAATCATTAACATCTGTAATCACTTTATATTACATCCTTATGTGGCAGAGATTTGGTACAGTCCTTTCATCAAACGTCCTGGAAAGAAGTATTTAACAACAACACTTTATCCACTCACTGGAGCATCTAATGCTCCCTGCCTATTTGCAATGCTTAAGTATATTCCAAATGGGGGGTGAAATGTATCTATTCATAGCCCAGCACACAAGGAAAGCATGCAGTCTACTCAAACGTGTGACAGTAAATGGCATTGAACTGAATTCTCGGCACCAAATGCAAAGGGTTGTGATCCAGCAACCAGAGACTGTAGAGGGGGCAGAGGAACGACTTAGACTGTAAAAAGAGTTCAAAGTGTTGTCACAGTAGCTGTTACACGTCTTTACTTCCCTGCTCAGCCCTGCAGCTCGCAGCCAGGAGCTGCCAGGTGTGGAATGCTGTGTGCAGCAGGGCCTTCCCCGGCCACTGCAGAGGAGTGGTGTCACTGCTGCACGGAGCCTCCCTGATGGTCCCAGCCAGAGTCTCCTTTCCACAGCCATCCTCAAGTGGTGTTTTTGGTGTTGACTGACAGCAAAAAGGGCACGTTTGTGATGATGTATCAGCTGGAATTAAGGAGCACAGGGAAGGCACAGCCAGAGGCAAGCAAATGGAAAAACCTCCAGGTGACCCCAGGGTGGAGCAAGGACTCGTAACCACCAGGTGCCCCTCTGCAGTGATGTGGTGCTCAAGCAAAGTTGCCAAAAGGTGCGTGCATAGAAACTCTTCAGCTCTGCTGTCGACCTAATTTAGGCCACATCTTCTGAAACAGTTTGATAATCAATGCGAGAAGCATTTTTCTCCTCTAATACTTAAGGTAGGTTTGATGTTTTCTGGATGTTTAATGCTCCTTTCAAGTTTGTTTTTCCCAGCTTACCAGGTGGACAGCACAGTTCTCATCTGTTCCTGTTGATAAAATTGTAGTGAATTATGAACCTCAGAGCTTGTGAGAAAGGCAACTTTGATCCAGTGTCCACCCAAGATAAAGAGAGGTGGACGGGGTCCTGAGGAAGGCTGGTCCTGCTGTTCAGCTGCCAGTCCTCTGTTCTGCTGGGAAGCTTTTGGCCACATCACTTTCCTTCGTGTCTGACTCTACTGAGGCTGTGCTGCAGGAATCATTGTACGTGTCTGGAAAGGAGGACATGGGCATTGTCATTACAATATGTCTACAGGATTTTCCATCTACAGTCTTGAGACTCTTTGTTAAAAGCCTGGAATAAAATAAAACATAAAATCACAATTCTACTGCTCTCCTAATTCCTTCACAAAAAGCAAGGGAGGCTCCTTTGGTGTCTAACTGTAATGTGTGCCTGGCTTTGTTTTTCTTTTGAAGCACTGGACGTGCCAGTGAAATGAGAGCCATTGTTGGGCTGGTGAGGAGAGGACTGACCCGCTGTGCGGGTGAAGGAGCAGCAATTACCAAACTTCCTTTACACCACAACAAAGAATCCTGAGGTTCAAAAAGGATTTCCTCCACTTTAACAAACTGACCAAAAAAATCAAAAGAGATCAGTAACTCAGAATAAAGTGCTGGTAACTCTCACTCACAGATCCCCAGGGAATGGCTGTACCAGATTTTGCTTTCTTCTGCTACCAGAAGAAAAGCAGGACTCATTTTAGTAAATTATATTTAAGGATGGACAAATATTAGTCTAGAACTGTAAACCTTTGATCTGCAGAGTTGCTCAGATTCAGCTTTTCCAGTGCAACCTTTTTGGGTGTTAGATCAGAACCAAAGCTGAGAACAGGTGACTTTCAGTTCTGATTTGGCTGAAATCTTACCAGAGCAGCCCTTTCTGCAGCTTTTGGAGCCAGCTGTGAAATATGATGAAGGCAGCAATGGTTCATGAAATTTTAATGTTTTCAAACCTAGGCCAGAAGCACAGCCCTGATGCTGGTGTGCATCCAAAGTCTATCCATGCCAGCATCAAAGCTGTTCTGAAGGCACACCCTGTGTATGAGACACTTGGGCTCGCTGTAAAGCAGCCAGCCTGGGTACTGATAGCCATAGAAGCTGCATGGGAGACTCAAGTTCTGCTCAGAAAGGGGAAAACAATTAAGCCAGGCCAAGGAAAGCTGCTGTGGCCTGACTAGCTCTGACACCTAAGCACCAAATTTCAGGTTAGCTCAGCCATGTCAGCAGAGACTGCAGCACAGACATGCACTCAGGTGAGTAATTTAATACAGGAAGTGCACTTTTTATCACATTTTTTACTACCGCATCCTTTTTCAGTATGGAGAAAAAACCACCAAACCAGTGACACATTTTCTCTCTTACCTGCATTGCTGCTCTTAATTACGTTGTTAGTGTCCCCCTCTGCTGGCTGCAATATACTGGAGGGAACCCAGTCGCTTTTCTCAGAGACCAGTTTCTTCACTAACCTGAAACTCAGAGAACAGTCAGTGAATTCTCCTACATTGCCTTTCCCTGGGTTGTGTTTCTTAGAGGTGCATGTTGGGCTACTGTTTCCTAAACTGACAAAGAAGGCAGAGGACGCAGGGCAGTCCTACAGTATCCACACAGCGTCACAGAATCACTGGGTTGGAAGAGACCTTCAAGATCATTGAGTCCAACCCAGGCCCTAACTCCTCAACTAAACCATGGCACTGAGTGCCACATCCAGACTTTTTTAAACACATCCAGGGACAGTGACTCCACCACCTCCCTGGGCTGTGTTGGGAAGGATGAAGAGTTAAAAGAAAAGTTTTATAGAGAGGAATGCTTAGGAGAATGTTTTATAGAAATGAAAACAAGTTTTGATCTATAAAAGAGATTTTTGCACATGTAGTTGCTGAAGCAGCAGAGAGAGTAAAGGTTGAGTTAGAAGGTTTAGAACAATGGCTTAGTCAAGTTAGAAGGCAGAAAGTCCAAAGGGTTGAGCGGTCTGCAAATATGGCATTGTTTCTACCAAGAAAAAGAGTATAGGCAGACAGAAAGATGCTATTTACAAAGATAGAAGAAAATTCCACTGCAAAACAAGTTTACAAAGTTTAACATGTAACTACTAACTCAGGTGATTGGTTAGTTACTAACATCGTATGGTAATTTTAGCAGTTTTGATAGGTTATATGTAAATGTAAAGATTTTGTGTATGATGTTAATTGGTTGTTATGTAATAAGATGCAAAACAAAGAAAGAGATATAGTGCTTTGTAACATGTATAGAATTGGACTTCAGGACACACAGCTGGCCTTAGGCCAGCAACCGTTGGCATTACCCACGACCCATGATCCCTGATGCAATAAAGAGCATTATATGAAGAGCCGTCTGGAGTCCCCATCTCTCCGTCAGGCTCTTACAGGCTGATCATTCCAGCACTTTATCACTCTTTCTGTAATAAATTTTTCCTAACATCCAGCCTGTATTTCCCTTGGTGCAGCTTAAGGCTGTGTTCTCTCGTTCTGTCAGCGCTGCCTGGGGAAAGAGACCAACCCCCACCTGACCACAGCCACCCCTCAGGACGTTGCAGAGTGATGAGGTCACGCCTGACTCTCCTCTTCTCCAGGCTAAACACCCCCAGCTCCCTCAGTGGTTCCTCACAGGGTTTGTGTTCCCAGCCCCTCTCCAGCCTCGCTGCCTCCTCTGGATGTGCTCAAGGCTCTCAAGGTCCTTCCCAAACTGAGGGCCCAGAACTGGACACAGCACTCGAGGTGTGGCCTCAGCAGTGCTGAGTGCAGGGTCAGAATGAGCTCCCTGCTGGCCACACTGTTCCTGATCCAGGCCAGGAGCCATTGGCATTCTGGGCCACCAGGGCACACTGCTGGCTCATGTTCAGCCGGCTGTGGACCTGCACCCCCAGGTCCCTTTCCCCTGGGTGCTGTCCAGCCACACCATCCCCAGCCTGTAATGCTGCAGGGATTATTGTGGCCAAAATGCAGGACTTGGTGCTTGGGCTTATTAAATTTCATCTTATTGGACTCTGCCCATCCATCCAACCATTCCAGGTCTCTCTGCAGAGTCCTTCTCCCTCTCAATAGATTGATACATGCTCCCAGCTTAGTGCCACCTGCAAATTTACTAATGAAAGACCCCATACCCTCATTCATGTCATCAATAAAAATACTGAACAGAACTGGCCCCAGCACAGACTCCTGAGGGATACCAATTCTCCCTCCAAACTGCCTGTGAAGGGAAAATTCTGATGTCCAGGCAGGTCTGCTCCTAACACTTACTTGGCAGCAAGAGAAAATGAATACACCAAAACATATGTGAGCTCAGGAGGCCAGACTCACTCCTCTTTGTCAATCACATATTTAAACTTTTAGGGCTAAAAGTGCTCTCAGTGGAAGGTGTGGGGATTTTATTGGTGCATCCTACAGGAGGGTGCTGCCTTTGACAAATGTCCTTCTGGTGCCAAAAGCCCAACTATTCCCATCCATTTCCTTTACACAAACTTGTCCCCTCAAACCTCATGTCACAAGCATCTGGGATCAAAGCCACCAAGGTGGAATTAACCAAAGCTGCTTTATGTGTTCATGCCTCCCGCTGCCTCTTTCATGTTGTGATCAATGGGGTGAGTGGATTTGGATTGATTTTGAAGAGACTTTGACATTATTCTGAATATTTTCCATGAGGTTATGGCTGTTCTACATGTCCAGTTCTGTCTCTCTGCCATACTCACCATTGACCATTCTCTCCTTCCTGCACAAACTGCACTAAATCTCCATCCTCGAGAGAAAGAGAATCCGGGAAACAGCTGTCAAAACTGCCTTCGACACGGAAGAGATTGCCCCCCTAAAATGAATGAAACAAGGCACCAAAAATACAATCACTGTGGATGAAAGAACACTGTGAAAGATATTTTAGTTATGTACTGAATGAGGCATTTCAAGCTGAAGGAGATTTCTTCTGTAGGCAATTGTGTTTTATTATGCCCAGGTTAAATATTGTTCAAAATTTGGATAGTCCTGTTCTCTGCATTTAGACTTTAGGCTTAAGCCACCAGCCATTATTCTGATATAAAAGTTGTGTTTGTGACACCAGGTGAAGTTATCTGGAAAAGTCTGAAATTGCTTTTTTAGAGACACAGAGTTTTTCCTCACTTCTGTAGCACGCAAAGTGACAGCTACAAGTATGGGTGACTTTTTATGATTCTCATCAAGATGAACAAAAGTTTTGTGATAATCTTCCAGCATCCCAGATTGTATTTCTATTTTCTGTATTTCCACACATCTGTGGATTTAAGGCTGGTATGAACCCAAACCTTGCAGGTTACATTGTGATCCTTAGAGAGGAGGAAGTTGTGCTGGGAAAGGGCAGTGTAATTTTAAAAAGTAATTACATTGTTAGGGTTGGTCTCTTCCTCCAAATCAGAAGAGTTGGAGAGTTCATCCATGCTGGAAGGGATGGCTTCAAAATCTTCAAATGTGTCTAGAGAAGGCATTTGTCTGCAGGGCCAACCTTTTCAAAAGAGACAAACCAGAAAGAGTTAGCTATCAGACATTAGTCTCTTTGAGAATCAGTCGTTGTAAAATAAATGTCACCGCTTCACTTCCCACTCTTCCACTTATTGAATTGCTGGTACTTTTTTATACCCTAGTTCATGGTTTTGCCATAAAAATGATGTCACAGCCATTATTCTGTCTCTAAAAGCCTGTACCACTTGCTGTCCCTGGTATGAGAGCAGTGTGTGTGGCTGCAGTGTTCATACCCATGGATACTTCCAGTGCTCAGCATGGCTCAATCCCTTCAGCTCGGAAGGTACAAAAAACAAGGACCAGGAATCTTCCTGCAGAGCAGGACAAGACTTTCAGAAGGCCATGATCATTCAGTTTCCAGTTTACCGCCACATGTTTAAGTAAGTACAAGGCCGTGGAATTTTGGTTGACTGATCTCCGTCTCACCCCAATGTGATATTTCCACCTTAGCCATTTACAAGACTATACCCTGGAGCAGGCTGCAAGTGCAGGGAAGGGACAGAGTAAACAGCAAGGCACAAAGACAACCAGGGAGTGAGGAGAGATCTCAGTTGTATTTGTGCTGTTACTGCTGTTACTGCATGATTTTCACCAGCACCACTGCAACCCAGTGGAATGGACTCAGTGAGAGATTTCCAGCCCAAGCTCAGCAGCCAGTCTCTCTTTACCTAACGAGGCATGTCCATAGGCATGTCCTCTATTCCTGAGGGAAACTGAGGCTGAGCCTTATAAGACCTGTCTGCCTGAGGCTCCCATGGTGCAAAAGTAGCTCAGGCTCTTTTATGCAGAGGGCAACCATCATCTGCACTTTTCTACACTTGATGCCTGTCCCTTTTCTGGTGGGGATGGGGATGATTACAGTCCAGCTCAGAGGAAACAGACCTTGCATCTACCAAGTGATTCTGCAGCCCTGCCAGATACAAGCTGAATGGAGTCAGGCAATTTACTGTGTACCTTCCTAATTAATGTACCTGCTGGACATTAGCTGATTCACAGGGACTTGGGCTGAGCAGATGCTTCACCAAGTTCTTTACATCCTGTGGGCCACTGCTCTCAACAGGGCAAAGCTCTGACCACAAGGCATGGACACAGATGCTCACACAGTGGGATTATACACATCCCAGCACTCAACCCACACCAAAACCTGGTCTGAGACAATGCAAAACCCAAGCCAGGCAGTTCAGGAGTAAACAGAAAAGTGACCTGATCTGGGAGAAATAGGTTTATTGGTTGGTTTATTTAATCCCTCCCCATGCACATCCTCCCTGCTATAAGCACTGGTTGGTGCAACACACGGTCATGCAGCTCTGCAGCCCAGGAACTGTCTGCTCCAACAGCTGCAACCCAAGGGAGCTTCTTCCAGCAGAGCCCACAGGTCTGTGTCTCCCCACAGGTATGGTCTGGCCATCTGTACTTTTCAGGGTGCAAACCAGCCTCTGAAGTGACACTGTCCTGTACCAGTTTATTCACACCAGCAATACTGTCAAAGGTCTGAACATACATACTGATTCTAATTAACTTCAAATGCTACTGCAATTTTAGTTCAAGTTCACAGGCTGGACTACAAACACCAAGAGAAAAAGATATCCCTCTACCTCATTAGACAAAGCTTCCACAGTGTTTTGCCACTGTCACTTAGAAAGCTCACCAACAAGAATTCCTTACAAATACGTGCATCAGTCTCCCTCTTCTATACAAATCCCTATTCTAATTTCAGAGACTAGAAAGCAGCTTGTTTCTCATGCTTGATTCTTATAAAATAAGACAGATCAAATTCTGAGCTCTCTGCTTTCAATTAAAAGAATTATTCTCAGCCTGACCTCAGAAAACCAGAATCTGGAGCATTGTTTCTAAGCTAGTGATCCAAGCTTGTTCTTTCATTGTTTTGATGGAAAATAATACTCACCAAAAGAGAAAACTCTCTGTATAATAAAGAGAGTAAACATTGTCGTAAATTTAGTTGGTGCTCTCAAATTGAGTTTACAAATACTTTAATTTTGTTTACCTGTCTGTGAAGCAGATCTAGGTACGGATCTCGTGGTGGAACCGGCATTACATTTAGTCTGGGCCAAAATGGTGTTCTCAAAAGCATCTGTGACAGGAAGTACAATTTGTGTCTTCAAGATGAAATAGTGACCAGACAACCAGTACAAAGTGAATTCCTGCATCACCTCTGCAACTGACAGTCTCTTTAACAAACAGGTGGACTGGGGTCCAACAGTTATAAAAGAGGAGACACATGACCAGCACAAATGAATGAAAGGACAGCAGCATTCCACAGAAAAACTGTAAGTCTGAGAAGGACAGAGAACAGTGAAACGAATCAAAGAGAAGTATTGATGTTAATTAAGGAAGACAATTGCTGAGTGAACAGTGCAGTGTTCTATTTCATTACAGCTTCCTTGCCCATTTTTAACGTATTTTCCTTGCAGCATTTCAGATCATTTTGTAGGTGATAAATTATTGTTTTGATCCTAATCCATACATAAGCAAAAGGGAACCAGAGAGACCAGAAATTAAGGATTTCACTCTTGAATGCAACAGAATTTTGGGGGGGAATACCTTGTGTTATTACCTCAGTCAGAGCCCTGGCAATAGCAGCAATATCTTCTGGTAAAGGGGTGACAATGTTCATTGCTTCCTACTTACAGACACTCCATCAGGTGAGGGATGTTGTGCAGCAGCACCTTGTTTTTAACCTGTGAGGAGCAAGTCAGTTCTGTGCTGCAGGTAGTTCTTGCACCTTTAAATCCCCCCTGTCTCTGCAGCCGCAGGGGATGCTGAGATCAGGGCATCTGTCCGTGAGGAAAGCAAGGATAAACCCCACACTTTGGGAAAGTCTGGTGCTGGGTGCCAGGATGGTTCTAAACAGAGTGCCAGGGGTCACTGGCAAAAGGAAATATTCTGCAAACAGCAAAACTACTTCTGCTGTCTCTGAACTGTTTCTTCCAACCTCTCTGTTCCAGTCTCTTCTTCTGCTGGGAGTGTCATGGGAGACAGCTCTGATATTTCACCAGTTCCATCACTGACCTGTTCACTGGCTCTTCCTACCAAGTTTTTGTGCAGAACAGCACAATTCTATGAAAGGATTCCTCAGCACACATCTCTCTCCTGCCTGTCCTGCAGCAGAGGTACCTGGCTCTGTGTGTCTCCCTAAGGCAAATGGTCAGGCAAGGGGCAAAGCTGACAACAGAGGCTGCTGATCTTCCAGTGGCTGAGGAACAGCATCCCAATTTAACTCTTTGGTATTTTTTATTGAACAGTGAATTATGAATCTGCTGCAACAAATTGGTGGAAATTCTGCTTGTCTGAAATGAAACACTGCACCTGAAACAGCTGTTAATGCACAGTCTAGCCTCCCCTGTAGTCTTCATGCACATGGCTCCTGCTTCTCCCATTTGGAGTAGACACTAACAAGGGAAGAGGGGTGCAAGTGGCCAGGCTGAAGGTGAAGGTGGAAAGCAGCCCCATGGCTCCCTGCTGCTGCTCCCTATGGAGGGATGCAGAGCCAGGCAGAAAATCCAGATCCAGGTGAGGGTCTAGTGCTTTACTTCCCAAAACAGGCAGAGAGCTGGGGGTTTAATTTGGGCCCATGCCTAGATGAATATGAGTGCAGGGGTCAGGCAAGCTGTCTTTATTCCAATTATGCAGATACACTGACCCCAACCCCCAATGGACTCCAGTGTCATTCACCAGCTGTGAAGAGATGTGAATTCAGTGAATAATATGAAATGAGGTTTTCATGCAGGACGGAAATACTCCTACCTTCAAACCCCAGGGGAGTTGGGTCACTCTTTATTTCATGTCTCTTGACTTTAACTGCAGGAACAAGGGGACCTGTGTGAAGTTTACAGAATCACAAGGCTGTAAATACTGTTAAAGGAGAAACTTGCTTTCTGACCACCTGAAAACACTAACTACCTAACACTTTTAATTTCACCCAGAAGAATGAGTGACCCCTAGGTTCTAGGTGGTGAAGATAAACACTTCTGTGAAGTGCATAGAGAACAGACCCCTTTTGTCAAAAGACGCTGAGACATCACAGCCAAAGGATTTGCTTCCCTTCAGGTCTCACAGATGTTCCCTCTCACTCCTGCCCAGGAGATGGCACTAAGGCAGCCAGACCCGCAGTCCCAGCCTTCACCCGTGAGGCTGCCGGGGCACAGCCCACAGAGCAAGCACTTCTGACCCACAGAAGTGGGGCACAGCAGCCAGGGGTCCATGTGCAGCCCCTCTCCTGCGCCCCGACTGCACACGTGGGGGAGCTGAACTGTCAGGAGTGAGGATCGGACACAGCAGCAGCTGCAGCCTCAGAAGTGATGACCTCAACAACCTGGCTAGATCTGCATCTGGGCTGATGCTGAGACAAAACTCAGGCTCCAGGTCTTTTGTCATCTGAAATATTTTCTCAAAGCGGATGCTGTAGATAAAACACTTAATTGAAAAGCACTGATTCTGTTTTCTAGCTTTGAAAATAATTGCAGAAGTAGTTTTCTCAGTATCCCATGAAATTACCAACAGTCTTTTGGCAGACAGGATTCTAGGATAGGACTTTTTGATATGAAACTGTAACAAATTTTAACTTTCATTGCAATTCACACATGCTCTCTTTGATAAACCACATGAAAGATCAGCCCTGGGCTGCCCATTTTCTTTGTACATATGGGCTTCATTCTCTTCCCCAGCTTTGAAAATAGTTATAATAATTTAGGAAATAACTCAGCCTTCCCATAACTTAGCAACTGATCATGTATTTCTGAGTTATTGCTGAAGGCAAAAAGCTGTAATAACCTCTTCTCCTGTGCTATGCCCATCACTTCCATTTGAGGATGTGGTCTAAAAGTGCTGTCAAAGACACATTTGTAGGTAGTGAGACTTCCACATCTTTCCTCTGCCCATCAACCCCACTGTGCCCTCATTCCCTGACAGCCTCATTGCAGCCAAGGATGTGGCTCGTATCCTTCACAGATACTGAGCAACTTTCTTTCTGACAAGAACAGAGCAGAGATTTTTATATAAATTAATTCTGCCATTTTTCCTCCTATTTTGATTAGTGAATTGCCCTGAAAATCTTAACCTTGCAAATCAGTTCCTCCAGTCCATCCCAGGAGCTTCCGAAAGGCAGTATATTCAGAATTCCATGTGAGACCATATATTCTGTTGTCAGAATTATCCCTGACATGTAGGCATAAGTGCCCACGATACTACTGATTTTCAACACAATCAACTTGCCTAAATGCATGGGTTGCTTCTGAGTTTAAGTCTAGGCACTAGTACAGCAACTTATATTTTGTAAAAGTGCCTTTTCTAAAGCTAAATAAAGCACATAAATAAAACTTCCATAAGCTGCCACACAAACTGCATGGAGTTCAATGCATTTGGCACCCAGCTCCCTTCCACACAGGAAAATCTCCTTGCAAACATAGTTTCTAATCATAACAGTGATATTGCTAAACATAATTAAAACTGACATCTATTGCTTTTCTGATTTCAGTTTGATTTCAGGCTTTCTTGATATCTGCTATGCAATGAGGAGATTATTTTCTTGAAAGCAAAAATCCTAAAGACCTTTAAGGAAACACAGAAATAATTTCAAATGAACATCAGTAATCCAAACCAGGGAGAAGCTGGAAACCTAACCCCACATCAGCCAAAAATTAATCAATTTCAATGGACACCAGCAACACTTTTTGAAGCCTACAACAGAGAAACTGGGAAGAGTCACTCTGTGTGCTGGTAGCACACCTCAATACACATTCAAAATGTCCTGGCCAGCCTCCCTGCAGGTGTTACACTGGTGCTGACTCTTCTTCTACTGGAACCTCCTGCCTTTGTAAAAAACTAAGCCTGAGGTACTCACTCTGTGAGCAGCATTTGGCAGTGAACGTGCCAGGCAGCAGGCGGGGAGAGGGGGAGCTAAGCAAGCAGCAGGACAGTACCTTTGGTCACAGCAGAAGCATTAACTGTGGTGCTGATGGAGGAGGCTAGGGAAAAGCGACGGGTAACTTCTCTGTCCTTACACTCTGGATCTGGGAGAACAGACAGATGCAATGCAGGGCAGGGTTAGAGGTTAATAAGCACTGAGGGTAAAAGATGTTCAAAGCAAAGCAGCAGCTGGAAAAGGGTAAAGAAAAGAAAGGTTGCTCCTCTCAAACAGACAGGAGAAAATACCCTCAACAGGGGGAAAAAACACAGAAAGTGTTGTTATGAACATATTTGCAAAGCAATTCCAGTTGCACCAATTCTAATACTTCAGAAAAGAAACTTAGGCCAATTATTATTTTAGCAACCAACTAGTGTCCAAGTACAGCTACAGAACACAGAGAAATGAGCGTGATGGCTGGAATGGGGTGTGTGTCTACAGATGAGGTTTGGATCATTTTAGACACTGAACTGCTTGTTCTGTGATGACTGACCTGAAATACACTGAAAAACAAGCATGAATGGTTTGGAGTTCACATTTGTCATTTCTAAAATTTAACTGTGTGAATGCCTGAAAACATTCTCTGAGCTTCCAGCTTTACCAGTGCAAACCAGCTTGGAGAAAGTGAAGGCTGTGTAGTGTTTTTTTGTTTCCTTTTTTAGCATCCTGCCTTTTCTGTAAGTCTGCTCAGGAGTAAAGACACCTTCCCCACATTCCACCATGATATGTGCTGAAGTTGTGCCCACCCCAAGGAACATAAACTTGGCTCTGCAAGTCAGGATGGCTAATGCTGACCCAAGGGTGAGGAGACGCAGGGTGCTTTGAGCGTGGACTTGGATGCACTTTGGTGCCAGCTCTGGGATGTCTGCCCCAGGGATCTCTGCAATGATAGAGTACAGGATGCTAAAGTTTCTTCTCCAGACATCAGCATTTCTTTGGCTAAAACACCAAAGTGATTATATGCAACATTTTCCAGCCTGTCATATCCAGCCTAGGCAGACAGTTCTCTGAGCATGCATGCTCCACTGCCAGTTGATACCCAATCTTGTTTTCACCCTGGTTAGCTGGGCTATTATATTGTTTAGACTTTCTTTTTTATGTGCTCTGGACAGGAACAGACACAACAGGTCTGAACCAAAGTACACTCAGCTCAACACACCATCCTTCACCATGGCCAGTAACAAAAACCTTCAGACAAAGTGTTCAGGAGCAGGACAAGCTGATTGCAGACCAGTCCCTGTTCCCTCCCCCATCCTCCAATCTGCCTCAGCAGCCAGCCTGTGCAGTGCTGACAGGCTCTGCCTGCAGGAATGACCACGCTCTGCGGCCACCCAGCCTGTCTGCCAGCAGCCAGGAGCAGGTCAGCAGCAGATCAGCACCACAGCATGAAACAGGACATTGTGTAAGAGGTGTTCCACAGGAATCTCAGGTAACCAGACCCAGCAAGGCTTTGAACTCAGAGCACCACAGCTGAGGGGGTACGAGCTCTTCCAAGCTCTGCTTTGCTGCCTGGAACACTGAATACAAAGCAAGACATTTCATATGACATGGAAAACTCAGATTAAAAAGTGAAAGAGGCCCCAAACAAAATTGTAGACCTAAACTTGCAAAAATTACAGCATTATTTCTGAAATTTGTGTTTTGTCATTGATTTTCCTGAGTCACAAGACCTAAAACACACTTACATTCATATTCAGACATTGAATTTTGTTTGTCCATCTTGGATTTCACTACCACATGCAGCCTTAATCTTGTAGCCAGAATCTTACAGCAGTGCTGACTCTTGGTGCATTCTTATCTACTTTATCACATTATAATTTAATGCTTCTGTATTTCTGCTTTTATGCTTTCATTTTGGTTCTTCCTCCTTTGACACCTACCCTCTCCATCACCGAATACTAACCCTTTGTCTCACAGAGGAAATATTATTTATCATTGCAGGAAAAAAGCCACACAAAACAATAAAGGGAGTAAGTACAGTGTCTTTCCAGAAAGTGATTTTAAGTAGTCATTCAAATCAATTTCTATTCACATTTCTTTCTTTCCTCTAAAGTCTCTTCCTTGTGCAGCCATCACAGGAACTTGCAATGCTCTATATTCATGAATATCTACTCAACATTTATATACAAGTACTCAAAACACAGCATTTTATGGTGTCAACATAATTAAGTGGCATAAAACCCCAGATCTCCTGAATTTCAGTTTCCCACTAGGCCACAGCTGAACAATATTTGAAAAAACAAAGATGTCCAACCAATGAATGATTTCACACATGAAAATCTCATGTAGCACAACAGATATGACACTCCTTTTCTTCTAGCCTTTAAGCTGCTGAAAGAAGTTCAGTTGATCATTTAAAACAGTTTTACCACACCAGTTCACACTTTGACCCTTGAGAGAAACTGGAAACAAATGTCATTTGCACTGTGCACCAGCAAAAGACCCAACCAGCCAACCCAGAGGTTGCCTTGCCAATGCTGCTGTGGGAGCAATTTTTGGTGATGGTGTCTTGGAGCAGAGGAGCTGCTTGTGTGCACCAGAAAGGAGCATTTGAGTGAGATGCAGCAGCACTCTAGGAAACGGTGATGGATGGCATCATGGGATGGAGAGAACATCGTGGGAGTGCAGGAGACAGATGGCCTGAGACCAAATGCTGCATGGGTGATTTTACCTTTGGGTGGAGCTCTGCGGTTGGAAAGACCTTGCAATGTGAATCGCTTTCTAGCAAGAGCTGTGCGCTCAAGGTTAAGGCTGCTGGAAGCATCAACTAGGAGAGAGAGGGAGAGGGAAGAGAAATAAGGAAGGAAGGGTCAGCTGTTCAGCTTATGGGAAAGGAAAGGTTAGCACTGGATGACAACTAAAAAGAAATAAATAAATTTTGATTCAGTTCAAGCCTGAGCAAGAGCTAATCAATTAGAAAGGTGGCATGAGGTCAGGGTGAGTGAACCAGCTGAACCAAACAGAGCCCCTGGGCTGAGTTTGGCTCACTGAGTTTTAATGGAGAACAACAACAAAACAAAACCAAAGAATAACAGGTGAAGGGAGGTAGCTCTCATCAAAGGAAAACACAATTTAGCAGCAAGCCAGTGCCTTCTATTATGGAAACACATCCTTGGCTGGAGCAGGGAGTTGTAGGGAGAAATAAGAGAGGAAGCCTTGCAGTGCAGAACATGTGAGTGTTGAGAGCAGTCCCAGTTCTGTAATCCAGCATTGTCACTGAAGAGTCTGCCCTCACCAGCCCTGTGGCTGGTACACCTTCAGCCTTACCTGCTGAAGCCTTTCTAAAGCCTCTGAAGCTGGCAGAGTCATGCAATTGATCTCCTGATTTGCTGGGGTGTAGGGCTGCCATGCCAGCAAAGCTCACAGGCCAGGCTCCTGCATGAATAATCAGCCATGCTGTCTGACAGCTGCCTCTGCAGAGATCAGTCACAGAAGGATCAAGGTCCTGAGGCTCTGGGCTTGAAAGACACTCAGTTACTCACAGTGCAGGAAACAGGTGGAGTCGGATCAAACCCCCAGATCCATGCATTCCTGCCAAATCCCTCATCTGCTCTTTTCTTGGTGTGGGCAGATAACACCCAGAAGGTTTATGGCAAAGGAGCAGGACAAAAACCATGTGTTGGGTACCTGGTTCTGAGCCTTGGGATTTAATAGATTTTCCTCCTCTTTATTTCATACACTATCACATGAAAATCTTTAGAGGGACAAATGAAGAGCAAAAGTACAAAGGGATCACAAAGAGACAGTGAATCCACACTGACAGACAAGCAACAGACAGACAAGCTGTGCTTCCAAAGGAAAGTGCATCCCATCACTTCCTGATTTGCAGCCAAGATAATCCAGGATCTGAGGTGCCTGCATGCATAGGTGGGTGTGAGATGAACAGATTTTAACAACACAGAAGAGCTGTGTCACTTCTACCCAGTGCCCAGTGCCAGCTCTGGGCCAGGCAGGTGCAGCTGGCGAGGAGCTGCTCCCGAGCAGAGGCTTCAGCTGTGGGGCTGCCTTTGGCTTTCAGACAGTCTGTGCTGGCCATTCCCCGCCATGGCTGCTCCCACTGCCAGGCTGTCTTTGTACAGATACTGTAGCTTGCAGAGATTTCAAAAACTGGTATATAAAATGTATTTACTTTCTGTTTTCTTGGGGCAGAAAAATCCATAGCATTTCATTATCAGAGAATCCCACAGGGAGTACAGCAGTGCATGTGTAGAGGGGTGGGTTCCTGGCTTAGTTCTTCAGCTGTGCGATTAAATCACTTCACTGAGGGACCCCTTTGCATTTCACAAGTCCCCACAGCCTCTCAGCACCAGCAAAGCATTAGGCACTGGTCCCTAAAGTAATATTGTCTCCACCTGAGTTATTTCAAACCTTTTCTTTCATTCTGCAGGTATACCAAATAACCCTGGAAATTATTTCCAAACACAGTATGAACCAGATCCTGAATGGCAACAGGCTGAGCAAGAGCCTGCAATGCATACTTGTGGCGAAGAAAGCCAAGAGCATCCTGGGCTGCATTAGGCAGAGCTGTGCCAGCAGGCCCAGGGAGATGAGGTTTCCCCTTGTCTCAGCACAAGAGAGACACTCCTGCAGTGCTGTCCTGTCCTGGGCTCCTCAGGCTGTGGGCACACTCGAGTAAACCCAGGGAAAGGCCATGAAAATCATTGAGGGATTGCAGTAGCTGGCATGAGGAGAGAGTGAAAGAGCTGTGGTTGCACAGCTGGAGAAGAAAAGGCTCAGGAGGATCATTTAAAATGAAGATGGAGCCAGATGCTTCTCAGTGGAGCCCAGTGAAAGGATGAAAGAGGCAATGGGCACAAATTGAAATATGGGAAATTCCATTTTAAAATGTGAAAAACCCTTTTTACTGTGAAAGGAGTTAAACCTGGGACAGTGTCCCCATGGCAAACTATGGAGTCACCATCCTTGGAGCTGTTCAGAACCCAAATGGACGCGGCTGTGAGCGACTCGCTGCAGCTGACCCTGCTTTGAGCAGGGCAGGCAGACAAGGGGCCCCCACAGGTTCCTGCAGGATTTGCTCCCATTTTATTTCAAGGCAATGACTCCACCAGTCAGGTGCACACAAAACTCTGGTTCACATGTAAAACTCTGCCACAGGCACTTATCAATAACAATAACGAAACTGAAATAGCTTGTCAATAGTACCTTCCCCTTCTGTACTGCATTAACTCCCCAATATTTTAAAATAACCTGTGTTCACATTAACTACACCAATATTGGAAGCATTTTACAGGCAGTAGGTGGCACAAAAGAGACAGTTTTGGCAGAGTCCCAGGCTCTGTGCCGGCTGCTGGGACATTTTTGAGTTCAGCCCCCTGCAGAGCCCCAGCCGTAGGTGCGTCACAGGGACACAAACTCGAGTTTTGGCGGGACACGTAGAGCTGGAGAGCATTTTTCTGGCTCTGCAGAGCAAGGTTTGCAGCTCAGGATGCACAGGACACCCAAATCACCGAACAAGAATGCACTCACTGCCCGGCCCTGCAGGAAGAGCCACCCACCAGAGGATGAGGATGCTCTGGGCTGAGCCAGTGGGATCCCAGCCAGAGCCCTGAGGAGCTGCTCATGAGAAAGCAGAGGACAGAAGAATGACAATCAGCATGGAATGTGATCCCAGTTCCCACACTCTTGAGCAAGCTGGGCAGTTAGAAAACATCAGTAATCTTCCTGGATTTTTTATTTTAAGGGGTTAATAAATTTAAAAGGAAAAGCTACTTTTGTACTTTTTTAATAAAAAAAGTTTAAATGTTTTAAAAAAAATTAAAAAAATTTACTGAAACAAATTTTTAAGATTGTATTTTTTAGTGAAGGATCCAATCTTTTTTACCCAGCATGACAGCCTAATGCAATGAAAAATCTTTTGGTGAATAGCCTATTTTTCCAAGAGAGATATTCCATTTTCATTTTACTATCTTTGTTTATAAAGGGGCTGTTACTTTACGCCTCATTTGGGCATTAATCTCTTAAGACTTCACAATTTCCTTTTTTCATAATACTAGAAAATTCTTTGTTCAACATTAAGAAATACTGCCTAAAACAGAAACTGCAAAAAGATTTTCTGTTCCTGCTACTGTCTGATGAGATTCAGTTTCTTTATAGTGTTTATTTTAACCTCTGTTGTATAGAAGTTCTATTGTACTTATGGCCCCAAATAATGGAGGGACTTTCTGTGATTGCCTGTGGGTTTATTTACTGTACACCTGAGGAGAACTGATATACATAGAGGAGGCAAAACACTCTCCTTGACTTAAAGCAAAGAAATCAGTTAGCAAAGTCTTTAGAAAAAAAAATTAATTTAAGTATGTCTAGAAATCAACTTCACCAGGACACAGAAGGTTAAAACACATACTATTGTCCCCTAAGTTCTATTTTTAAACAACACAAGTTGTATAAGGAGCACTATAAAGCATCAAAACTCAGGTTTAAAAACCCTAAACTTGTAATGCCTTTTGGTGCTCACAAATTTTCATGGTGCAGTCATTCAGCTTTGTAACATTGGTTTTTGATGTTGGGTTAAGACAACATAGATTTAAAGTATGCTCATCAAACTCCAGAAATACATACAAATATAAAAATATTACCCTTTGGCAGCAAAAGCTCTGTAGGAACTCCTACCTCTCTTTTGTCTGGCACTGGGACTGGAATTCCTGTTTTTATTGTTAGATGCCTCCACATTTGATGTCTCAGATTTGTTTTCATATATACTTGATGACTTCCTGCTATACCTTGGGACAAAAGAAATACAAAAATAGTAACATCCCTGGTTAACATCTAATAAAGCACTGAGCACTAAGCATTCTTTTTTACCCTCAGACATGGAAGCCTAAGGAACAAAGGGCTGGTTTTAAAATGCTGTGTGCTATAAAAGTCTGCCTCTGTGCAGGCATGTTTAGTGGAAAAAACCCATCCTGCCTCTTCTCCACACCACACAGTGAGGGATGTGCTTCATCAGAGCTGAGAAGGGGAAAATGGAGAAACATGCTGGTTGTCTCCACAAGTTCTTTTTGCAAGTGTAACAGATTTGAAAGGTTGGGGTGGGAAGCCAGGTAAGGAAAGATACTCCAGATTTTCCATCCTTTGCAGCATAAATACATTTATCTCCAGGAGAGAAATGGGTACTGGATGGCCGTGAATCACAAATGGGAGGACCCACCTTGACAAACCTGCCCAGGTACTGGCCTTGGGTCTGTAATGGGACAGACAACCCTGTCCCGGGTTTGGAGAACATTCAAGCTGCAAGGTTTTCTTGTGGTTCTTATCCTCATTGTTTTGCAAATGTCTGGTGGTTAAATTTAGGTGTTTGACTGTTATCTTTGGCCGACTGCTCCACGCAAATCATTGTTTCTACACAATTGTATTGTATTTGAAATACTCTTTGGCAAAAAGTGCTTGTTATTGACATGTATCAGCAATTAAACTTACAATTTACACATGAACTGCTACACTTAACATTCACAGGGTTTGTTCTGCTGTAAGGGAAGGTCTGAGATATCATTAAAAACTTAAAAACATTTTAAATACTAGAGATTTGTAAGTACCTTTCCTAAATGTAAGGCAGTCCAGGACTCATTGTTTTGTGTTTGAACTTCTGACCTATTTCTGATGGAACCTTAGCAAGGTCTCTGTTACCTCCTGTACTAAATCAAAATGTGATTTTGCAGTCTAATGTCAGGTACAAAATGGGGCTCAAAATAAACATGGGAACAAATCCAAAGCACACTCACATTTCCTATTATTTTCCCTCTCTTTCTTCCTAGCTAGGCTGGGATAGCTGTGAAACATGCAACTGACAGAGTTAAAGATTTACAGCTGTGAGAAAGACACCAAGAAAATACACGAGCTTTTCTGAAACAGCATTTGCAGCCAAATTCCAAGACCTTGTGTTTATCCATGTTCACAGGATATTTTTACATGGGTGTATGACTGCATCAGTCATTTCCAACAAAGCAGATAGTTAAGCAGTTAGAACAATAGACTATTTAAGTTTCATATGTTTAAATAGATTAGAAAACAATATAAAGGGATCATTTCATTATCAATGAAATGCAGCAGCCATCCCTTGAGAGAGATACAGCAGCAATAGATACCCCAGGGCATCCCGTTTTAGGATTAAACAGTGAACTTTGTGGAAGAATTTGAGAGAGATAGAGAATTGAAATAGATTGAACAGGACTTAGGGACACTCAGTAACTGCCTGTATTAAGGACACGGGCTCTGAGTGTCCCTTTTCCCAACACCTCAGCTCCAATGCCAAGCCAGCCTGTCTTATCTCACGGAATTGCAGTCCCAAGTGGTGCTGGTGCCATGCAAACAGTAAAGGGGCCAGTCTTTGTCATGGAACAGATACAGCCCGGGGGATGGGGGGGAAAGCGTCCTGCAAACAGACTTCCCCAATGTCACAGCAGAGCTCTGACAATTCCCAGCAAACAGCAGAGCCACTGTCACGCATGGGCAGCCAGCAGTGGGTGTCTGTAGGGTGGATAACATGGCAATGATTAATTAGCCTCGTCTGCTGGCAGAGCACTGGCTGCTCTTTAGCAAATGCCATCTCCACTGGCCCAGCACCTCTCCCAGCTGGGGCTGCCGGGCCATGTGAGCCACGAGCACAACCTGTGCCACGCCATGGCCTCTGCAGTCCAGCCTCTTCCTTGCCCTCCTTGCCTCCACCCAGCATCCCAGAACAGCTGCAGAAAGGGCTCCCCAGTCTGAGGAACTCTGGAGCCACCATTTCACATCGACTACTGCAAAGCCAGCTCGGTGCTGCAATTCCACTGCCCTTGCTGCTCTTGGGGACACATTACAGATAATGGGACAGCTGAGCCCAGAGCATTGATCTTTCCTGAAGACTCACTGTATTCTTCCTGTTCTTATCACAACCCAGCATTTGAAGCAGGAGTGTCTGACTTCTTTTCTGGCACAGTTGGCAGACTGAGGAGAACAAACATTTCATTTTTCCTTTGGTTTAAATACACTCTAGGAAAAATAGCTGATTACATGGCCTTTCTTCCTGGAGTTAATTAATTTTCTGTTGACATATTTTGTCTATAATTTCTGCTCTGGAAAATCTCACATTATAAGAACACACATCTGGATTCTTCTAAAACGTTTTTGTGATTGCACTTCATATCTTACTGGAATACTTTTCTCCTATCCCCAAGGTAGTTCTGCTGAAAGATTTCCACCCTTGAACCCTAAACAAAGTAAAATAACCAAGCCTAGAGAAAATATGGTGCAGGATTAATTGTACTACGTCGTTTAGTATTTCTTGCATTGAGAGGTACAACTCTCAAAGGCTGGCTGTTACCTGGGATTGCCTGGTTTGGTTGATCCTGCTAAAATTTTGCAGTGTTATCCCATGACAAATTACATTAAACTAGCCCAGCAGCTGGGTCATTACAAAACTTTGCTGACAGCTCCATTTAAGATCCTGGAAATGTTCCAACACCTTTTGTCTAAACTTGAGTTAATCTTTGAAATGAATTTTGCATTGTGATGTTACTTCTCTCTTGAGCAAATCTTGATCTGTATTTATATATGTTTAAAGAATTTGAAGACAGTAGAGTAAATTCATACCAAAAAGCTAAACACAAAAACCTAAGAATTTATGTACTGCAAAAGCACAAATGCAAGACAAAACACGGCCCTGATACGTCAAGGCAGCTGTGGTTACCTGCTTGCATTGGAGGAATCCATTGGTGCATGATACACACTCTCAGTGATTCTTTGGTGCAGTTGACTTGCTTCTGTTGAAGAAAAAGTAAAAAGAAGTTGCTCAAAAATGTGTAAGCTGCTCCTGTGTTTATGTAGAAGGTGGGAGTGAGGAACAGGAGAGGAGAGATTTTGACTGCCACTGCAATCAAAGTGGAATGTTTGTACTTGGAGAGAAAGGCATGATAAGATCTTAATGAAACCTTTTAGCTCACCAAACAACTCTTGTACTCATATTTTTCACCACAAAAGAGATTTCTTCCCTTTCTACCTCCTCTTTCCTCGGTGCCTCTTCCTAGCTCACTGCATGATATGGATCTAGAGAATGGTCATAACGGCCTTTTTCCCAGAATACAAGTTTTGTGGCTCCCAGCTTTTTCCAGATTTAGTAACACATGTCCATCAGTCCTTTTACATACTCAGCTACACAGCAGAATATATCCCCATCTCTCTGCAGAATGCTTTTGCTCAGCATCCTGGACAAACAGTAATCAGAAAATGTTATTCATATGCCACTTGGTCACTCTTTTTGCAGGACCATGAGGCAGCAACAGACCTGTACTTTGTCCAGTAAATGCTGAGTGAAGAAAAATTGCAAGGCAATTGCTCAGAGCCTGGATTTCAGGACCAGGAGAGTCAGACACTGAGAAGTGAGGGAGCAATGGAAGGAGCTGCTTTCAAACTCTGACATTGTGGAGATCCCTGGGCTATTTCACTCTGAATAAAAGATGAGCCTCCTATCAGTGAAAGAGAAGTGACAAGGGAAGAGGGCAGCACTGACAGATTAAACTCAAATCCTTTGTTGGTGGGGTAGAAATGCCCATGCTGGGTGGGGAGTCAGAAGTGGCTCCATTCCTGGGTTTGGCAGCTGCTTCATAGCCCTACACAAATCCCTTAAGCTGTATCAGTAATTCCTTTGCCTGCAAGAGAGAGCTGTGTTCTTTGGGATGGATGGATCAAGGTGTTGCCCAAAGCCTTGTTGCTCACTGCAATATCTGACGGGGCTGGGTACACACAGAGTGTTTGGACACGAGTAACCCATATTTTAAACTATTTATCACACCCTATAGCCACCGTCTCTGCCTCTCACTCATTCATCTCAGCTGGTTCCTTCCAACATTCCAACCCACTGTGCAACTCCTAACAGCAGTCCTTAAAAACAGCCAGACAAATAAATCCCTCTTCCTTCTCCCATTGCAATGCTCAGTTGTAAAAATATCCAGTCTTGACTAAGGCCTCGTCTTTTGTGAGTCATTAGAAAAAGAAACTCTAAAACCACAGGACAAAGCATGTGCTTCCTGACATCAGTATTGTAGTAAGGGGCTTGATTCATGTGATCATTTGGGAGAAGGCAATGGGAGGAGTTCCAATAACATATGAGATGCAATTTTTACCCTCTGACTGCTGTTCTGCTGGATTCACAATAAAAGAAAGGTTGACTTTACTCAGAGTAGGATGAAAGTCACCCTTGGATGGTCTCAAGACCAGATGAAATAAAGTCTTGAGTAACCTTGTTTGACCAATAACTGACTCTGCTCTGAGCAGGACCTTGGACTGTGATGTCCTGAGGTCCCTTGAGACCTGAAATATTCTAGAATTGTATGATCTTAGCACAAAACAACAAAGAACATCAAAATATAAACGTTTCAATCAGTCTTGACTTCTGTATATTTTTCTCTGGAAAGTGCAAACTCTAGCTAATAGGTCTTGGATGCTATAGAGATTTCACAAATGTTCATCTGGGTAACGTACAAGCTTAATTTCCTTTGCCTAGAAACACAAATGGAGGACTAGCACTCTATCCTATTAAATATGCACATTTTCTCCATTAGCAACACTTCTGTGGTAGCCTAAGTAACACCAGCTTTTATACTTCAGAAGCAAATATTGCAAATCATATCAGAAAGCCTCTAGATGCAGTCCTGAGACTGCACTAACAAGAATCTTCATGTCTTTCATCAGCAGTTCCTGATGACATAATCACAGTAAAATTCAGAATAAATAGGAGAAAGAATGAAGACAAGTTCAGTAACAAAAGACCAGAGTAGTAAACATTGTAAATAAGTGTAATGTTATGGGTTGGATTCAGTTTCTGAGGCAAATGTTCATAATTGTTTCCTTCTACCTAAGGAGGTTGTAAGAACTCATTGTCTTTGTGAAATAGAAAATTAAAATAGAGTTGACCTCTAAAGTTAAAGCACGGACAAAGGTTTCCACCTTGGACAAAGTCTGCTTAGGAATTTGAAGGGTGTGGGTGGAAAGGCTTTGCTGACCTTGCTGCAAAGAGAGATGAGTGTATGAGAGAAGCAGAAAATGACAGACCGAGGTGAGAAGCAATGCCAAGATCCAGGAAAAGTCTGTGGGGTTTTCTGTCCTAAGAGAACAAACAGAATAGCACCTATGATAGCTATCATCCCTTTATTCTTTTACTGTCTGAAATAACCTGACTGAATTTTGTCTGTCTGGGATTCAATATCTTG
Organism: Bombycilla garrulus; assembly: GCA_013400315.1. Classification (NCBI taxonomy): domain Eukaryota; kingdom Metazoa; phylum Chordata; class Aves; order Passeriformes; family Bombycillidae; genus Bombycilla; species Bombycilla garrulus. The sequence goes on along the minus strand of VXBU01001145.1, from coordinate 550,381 downwards.
TACAGAAAAGGGTATCATTATCTTAGGTACTTAGGAGGTTTAAATAATTCGTGGTGTTGAACACATCACAAACCACCCTCATACTGACATGAGGGAAATGTCATTAACTGTGTTTTACAGGGGGGTCACTGAGATGGAAAGATGGGACAACTGACATTTAGAACATAAGGTGGGTGACTAGATTTAAAACAAAAACCCTCAAAGCCCAAACAAAACAAAGCAAACTCTAGAACAGAGGAGCAGTTTCTGTGTCCAGTCATGGATGTGGAAGGAGAACAGGTGGATCAGAAAGGTCCACCTCTGGACAGAGGAAAACAGAGGAAAACCATGTTCCTTGAACTAACTGTGAATGGAATAGTTATTGGTGTAATTTATAAAAGTCCAAGACATTTTCTTTGATCAGGGCATGGCTTCCAATCCCAGCAATGCTGCAGCTGCCCAGCTGGGTCCTTGCTGACACTGTAACCTGTCCCAGCCCCATACTGCACACATAGCCTCAGAGGGAAGGACACGCTCCCAGCTGCTGCTCTGTGAGCCCTACCTCTGCATGCTTCCAGCTGTCCTGTCAGGACTTTGCGGATCTCTGAAATCCAGGTGTTTTTCAGCTCAACAGAAGATGCCTGAGAACAAAAAGAGGACAGGGCAAAGCAGATCCAGTTAAAACATGCTGCCAGTCACTGGGCTGCCCTGACCTACACTGGCTTTCAGTTTTGCCACGGATTGGAACACTGTGGCCAGCTTTGAGCAAAGCAGATGCTCCTCAAGATGGAAAAGTCACCACAAAACTAAGACCCTGTCCTTGCTATTCTGTCCAGCATTTCAAGAAATTCCCCATTACTTTCTTTCTTCTTTTAGCCAAAATCATGACCCTTTTCACAATAAATTGGCCATTTCAGTGTCTGCACAACAATGAAGCTTTCAATGGCTATTGTTTCTGGAGGGTACAGGACAGTGAACATTCTTAAAAACAATTCAATTGAAAGCAAGTGTAGCCCTTGGAAACAAAAAGGATTGTCATTACCTGAATGATATAGACTTCTTCTCTGCCATTATACCAGATCTCAAACTTCTTATTATCCCCTTTTACATTTTCTGTAATGCCCACAGTGCTCATCTGTTTCAAAATAGAAAAGAAGAAGCTGAAATCTGGAAAACATAGTCTTTAAACTTGATCCTCTGAGAAGCATTTTTAAATGGCTGCATTCACTTCTGACACCTTTGGGAGTCATAAAAATTCAGAGCATGTTATTTCTCAATATCTAATTTGTCTTTTTGATTCCTGAAAGGAAAAAGAATGTTCCAAATTAACCCAAGCTAATGTCTGATCTTGAATTTATCCTCTTTTATTGTTTGATCCGTGGATCAATTTTCAACCCCATCCTAGCTCTTGTTCACCTTGACAAATGTTCAGTTTTAGAAAGATTGTTTTTTCACTGACCTGTTGAGGTGGGAGAGAAAGAGGGATGGAAGAAGGCTTTGTGAGATTTAATGACCAGTCTGTAAATCCAGACGACACAAAAAACCTGAAGAAAATAATTCTAGATTTCTTATATGAAAAATTCTTCATCACAATTTTGAAGTTCAGCTGCTACTAAACAGCTTCTCATCTTATTCCTATTTGCTTATGCCTCTTGTTCAATTCACATCAGCATCAATTTAAAGATTAAGACGGTGTTATGCCACCATTCCTTCTATCTCTACAGGAAGAAACTTGAAATGTTTCTATGAATTGGTTCAAGCCTTGAACGAGGTTCTGCTACAATTCCTGTCTGGGTACTCTCAAATAAGTTTGGAACATTTACACTCGATGATCTGTGGTAGCTGGCTAAGGCCACAACTGTCACACCAATGTGCTTAGAGGGAAAATGTGGCCTACTTGTGATTGCCACCTTAAAATGTCCTGACTCATAACTGGAAATTTCATTCTTGCAACTAAAAGGGCACTTCTACTGCACTGATTCATCTGTTGCTGTTCCTGTCACAGAATACCTCTGCTCAACTGTGTCAATAGTAAAACTTGCAATGGAACTGCACTCGGAGGATGCCCACAGGCAGAACTATGACAGATGCAGGTCCAGTCAGTCTGGCTTCTCTTTGTGGGATGCTGGGCAAGAACACACAAGGTGCCCCTTTGTATCAATCTGCAAAGAACAAAGTTCATATCTGTGTTGGAGGACATAGGGCTCAGTCTGTCTCCAGCCCAAAACTAAATGGGAGCTGTAATTCACTCAGGGGTACAAGGCAGCTCCAGGTACGTGCACCTTCTTCAAATCCCCATATGGACACAGCCTTGTCTGTGAGAACACCAGACTTGTTTCCCTCCCCCACCATTACTGCATTAATTACCTTTAATGAATTTTTAAAGCTGTATGAAGCTGTCTTCTCATGGCCATCGGTGTTCTCCTCCCGTTTCTTGCAGAACAGTAGCATCTTTGTATAGAGGAAGAGGTGTCTCTGCATTGGTTTGAATCTAGCCAAGTCCTTCACTTTGTTGTGCCCTTTCTTGTGGTCAGTCCACACGTTGAAGGAACCCTGCATCAACAACTTGCCGAGCTCACTGACATCCCCCTAGCAAGCAAGGAAAAGAGAGAGTGTACATCTCATTCAGGCCAGGGTAGTCCCAGGCACAATTCATTCCTCTGGTGGTGCTTGAGATTCCAAGCAGAGGCATCCCTTGTGTTGGAGAGTACACAGGTCCCCTTGAAAAGCCTGTGTGGTTTCTTCCTATAACCATAAACTCACTGGTTTCCATGTCCACAATTCCCAGTTTATCTCCCCACTCATAGTTAGCATTTAAGATCCATCTCAGGATCTCTTTGGATGTGACACACAGGCTGCCTCCTCTAGTGACCTCAGAGGAAGCTTCTTCTGACAAAAACTGGGTTGCAAGGCTCCTGACTCCAAGGCACTAGGAAGACCCAGTGCAGCCCAGTACCCAAAGAGAGGCTTTGACTCTGAAAGATCTAGTTTCAGTTTCCTCTCTTGTACAAGCTTCCTCCATCCCTGGGCAAAGACCATGAAAGAGCTGAGATGCCTGAAGTCACGGATCAGTGCCTAGAGCTGTGCAGGTATGTAATTCCCTCCTGTTTCAAAATAGTCTTTACAAGCCTTCTCAATAGTTTTTTGGCTCACCATCTGCAAACTGTGCAGTGCTGCACAGCCCTGGGCAAAGAGAGAGAGAATGCACCAAGGAGCCATAAAAGTACCTGAGGGAGAGTGAAACTAGGCAGGAACTAGACCTTTCTAAATTAAAGGTCATCTGAAGACCACTGATAGATAAATACAAGCAATATAAATATTTAGCTCAGATGCCACCAGAACAGTTCCATGTTAAGAGTGGCATAACATGGATATAAGATACGGCAGCATCTGTATGGTAATGATAATCATAATTAGCTTAACAGCAGGTTTTCCTAGGAGTGTTTTGTATAATAAGTTGAGGGAATAAGCCCATTAAATGTGCATTATTAAAGTACTGACTTTCAACATTTGCATGTTCTTTTGATTATAAGGTGAAGACATTGGCTCCAAGTGGGAATGTCTCATTTCTTATACTAAGACAACTTCTTGTCCCTCTCACTCCCCCTCCTCTACCCTACATTCAACTGCAAAACCAGAGCTTTATAAGGTAGTTTTCCACTCTGTATCAGGGTTTTATTAGACTCTCCAAACCATTCAGAAAACCTCAGCAATTTAGATAAGTCTATAATCTCTAACATATTGAGTTAGATCTTTGTGCATACAGGACTGTGAGTGTTTTTATTATATGTGCATGTAGCTATAAACTGTAAGCCTGTAAGAAGCACATTGATATGCAAAGCTAAATTTAAAAATAAAAAAAAAAAAGGAAAAAAAAAAGACAAACATATTTTCTACATAGTTCTGACATTGGTGAGAGGCTCCTGTCACTCCAGGCACTGTTCAATACAGCACAGATCGAGAAGCTCAGTTCTACTCTTATGACAGGTCTGTCTCTCCAGCCTTGATTCTGAGATTGGGATAATAGTGAAGTGGGAGGCTGCCACTGCAGAGAGAAAGAGACAGACAGGGATGGCAGTCTGCAGCAATCCCACAGCAGATTTTGAATATTAGCCCACAAGCTTTGCACTCTCTTCAGTGTAGGCAACAAATAGGAGGACACTTTCTGGTAATTTCTGCTAGTGGACAGCAATATTTTATCCTAAAGGAAGTTTATTTAAAGTGGAGGATTTGATCACTATTTCAAATATAATTATTCCCCATTAGAGGAGCACATAGCATCCCATGTTTATGGAAGATGACTGATCCATATGATAATTTATAAAAATCTCTCATCATAATTCATGGACAAACCACCCAGGCCAGATTGTGTACAAATATTAGGATGATAGTAGGAAACATATCTAAAACTTCTGCTCTCCAAGCTTTATTCTACTTTTGGTTTTTTTGTGGTTTTGCCTAAAAAATAAAAAATACACACCAAACCAACGTGAGACGTACGTGTTAGCAATTTCTTACACAAGAGTTCAGCTCCTCAAATCTGCATGTGCCCACGTCCAAGAAACAGAATATCCTATGCAATTGGGAGCATTCATCAGCTGTCACAAAACCCGCTCTCTGAAAGGTTTTCCAGACAAATCTTTCTATCATGGCTGTGTGGGAAAGAAGGGGTGTGGTTTCATTGTCTATGGGAGGGGTTTATTTGGCACCACAGCTGAGCACCTGGGACAGGTGGAACAGGGAGAAGAAATTATTGGGTGCATCCTCTTTCACACTTTCACCCCATTTAATAATCATGTAACAAACCATCTCAGGAATGCTGTCAGCATTGGGCTAAACAGTGGCTGTGTCCACTGTGCCATGTTTTGTAGTCCAGCTAAGAAAGCAGAGGCAAAAATCTAATCCTTGGAGTTACTCTGGCATTTATGAAAGGCTGGAAAATTCAAACATGAAAGTTGAAAAGGAACAGTGTGGTTCTGTTGAAGGTTCCTGTGTTACTCACACTTTAAAGCAAGGAATAGACAAAAGGATGTCCTCAACATTTATATGGACAGGAATCTGGGTAAATCCCTGCTGCTCAGGATAATACGTTACCTTTCTTGGAGAAACTCTTCTTCTGTTCCCTTTACAGAACTGTTTTAAAACAAGGTTTTTCCTGACTTGCTGTAAGTACATACATTTAAACTGAGAAACACTGGAGGAAAGCTAACTTTCTCTTTGGGAACTGATAAGAAACAGTGGAAATGGGGGAGGTAAAAGGTGTGCTGTATCCAGGAGCTCCCCATGCCCATGTCGACTGGTTCAAGTCTGCAATAATAATATACAGAGTTTTTCTAAAATGAGTTTCTGAGACACTCAGACTTAGCCATGACCAGAATGGATTAAGTATATGCTGCTTTGTTTAAGCTTGTGAGGTTTACAAGATCTAAGACTGTATTTATGACCTGTGGTGTTTCTCTGATCCACAATCACCACACCTTGTCAGTGTTGGCCAGTACAACAAGGTGGCCACTGCTCCACCTTCAACCCAGTACAGCTGCTGCAGGCAGAGCTCACATTCTCATCCCAAACGTCGTGCACAGCCCACAGCAGCATCTCCAGCTGTGTGCAGCAATGGATCTCTGGCAAGCAGTTAAAGCAGCAAGCAGTTGAATTTATTTATAAAATCGTGTTGGCAGCAGGCATGGGTTCCTCAGCTACCAGATGCACTTGCACAAAGGAGAGCTATAGAAATCAAAACTCCTGAGGCCACTCCCATCCTGAAAAGCCGAAAAACTCTTCCCACCCAGACATTTTCTGTATAGACCCCAGCACGTTCTCAGGAAGTCAGATTCTGCACAAAATAGTTTTTCTGGATTAAAGCCTGTTAGTGTGATGTAACAATTAATTGAACAATACTCGGTGTATTGTTTCTTTATTGACATTTTCACCCTGCAGCTATTTCAAAATGGGCAACCACATGATTCTCAGGCCTCATTTTGCCAGGCTTGTTTCTCCTTTATGTGTCAATCACTTCCACTTCTCACTTAAGGGCTCATTTTATGTAGTCAGCACTAGTTCTTGAAAGTCATATGACTTCAGTGGAGCTTCTGCAGGGATATGTATTTGTGCCCTTTGATTTGTACCGTGGGTGTTATTTCACATTTCAGATAACAAGCTTGCCAATCCCTGGCATGGATTCAATTACCCACTTTAAATGAAAGCCACATTTTTCTCCCTAAGTGCAAAAGATTTGAAAACACTTGAGCTGCACAGGAGTCGCAAAGTTTCAACAAATTTCTTAAGTTAGTTCTGCCACACTTGTACCTCTCACCTACAAATGAGTTTTGGGTGCAGTCACACAAAAGTCCTGCAGGTCCCCACCAGGCCCCCACATTCACAGCCCAGCTCCACATGGCAGGTGTGCTGAGATGTACTTTTGGTCATCACAACATGCCACTGAGTGACATCCTTCAGAAAGTGGCACAGGCTCTGTAAAGCACAGCACCAGCCCTGGGCACAGCATGGTCAGTGAAACAGGAGCACGGGATGGCTCAAACCAGAGCAGGAACAGCAGCAGCAATTACCTCATATCCTGTGATTGCTATCTGGTGCATGGAATCATTTACTGATTTGATGATATCAAGCACTGTGGCCAGGGCTTCTTCCAGTTCAGCAGTACCTTCTGAATTCTTGCTGCACTTCAGCATTTCCTGATCAAAAAAAGATATGGGGAATACTTGAGAACTTCTGATACCAGAAGACACAGTAAGACAATCCTCCCTGGAATTTGTGATGCATAAACAAAGTGGCAGAACTAGAGAAAAACAAAAGAGGAAGGAAAAAAACCACAAAAACCCCAAATATGACATTCCCCAGGGTGGTCATTGAGGACACACATTTTGGTCTTTTGAACATTTTCAAGTTTAAAGAGTTCATTTAAGTTGAGATAAGACCATTCTGATATATTTACAATGAACTCCTTGCATGCCATAGAATTATGTCCCGGGGTATTTTTTTCTTCACATCTGCTAGAAAAGAAACTCAATATAATTATTTCAGCTGTTAGACAATTCCTCATTTTCTCTTGAAATTAGTTCCACAAGGTACTTACTACCACTGTTAAAAATATTAATTAATTTCAAGTGTGATTTTGGCAGGTTTGACATTCCACATTTTGAGTTTGGAAATATTTTAATCCAAAATCCAAATCACTTGTGTTCCTGTGAAATAGGGATGCAAAAAGGTAGTTCCTGCAAAGCCCAAAAAGCAGCAGTCTCTCCTCTAGTGCCTGGGTAATCAGGGATTAAAAGGTAAAAGCAGAGCATTCCTACAGTACCTTCTTTAGGTTTTATTTTCTAGGATAAGGATGGATCTCTGCACAGTGAGCATGCTGCTTTTATCAGCATGAGCATATTAGCTGAACTGATTGAAACCAGAGGGTTGCAATAATTGTGACCCAAAATTCAAATCCTGCCTGCCCACCACTCAAGGCACGCAGCTTCCTAAGAACTTGTTTGTTACCAATATTTCACTGTCTTCCATTTTTCTACACTTTTAAATGCTCCTGCAGGCAGGGTAGGAGAGCACCATCTTCCCTGATCTCATAAACTCAGACAAAGAAAATACCAGTGCCAATGTGTTGTTGCTAAATATGAAACTGGTCTGACCAGCTTCAAACCCCAATGGCTGAGACTTGTTTTGCTTGAGAATTTTACTCCTTGATCTAATCTTGGGTTTATTTACAGTCATATTTCAAATTAAAAGTAAAATCTGGTGTACTCTTGCTTTCCTGGAGACCTTGACACTTTTTCCCTTCTCACAGAATAGTTTCAAGAAACAGAGTTCAGATTTATTTTTGGGCTATGCTGATGTAAATCTGCTGGAATCAGTGAAGTTGCATCCTCGTCAACATCCACGTGCAATATTTGGATTCTACAGTTTAACATGAAGTCAATAAGCAGTTCACAGAAATGCTGCACAAGAATGACCAACCAGGTCCTCCCATGGCATCTACTGGTACATTTTCAGCAGTGCCATAGTAGCTATTAGCAAGTGAAATGGCAACCTGAAATCTTCATTGCAAATTTCAATGCTAAATTTCATGACAGTACATAACACTGCTTTAAGCCCAGAGGCTTGAGAACAGCATGTAATTAATTCACCTTCATGACCTTCCCATAGGGAAAGTCAGTAAATATTTTTTTTTAAGAACTGAGTAGATGGAGACAGAAATTTAAGTCACTGCCTTAAAAAGAAAAAAAAAATTCATTGTTTTGAGTGTATATATATTTTCTATTGCCCAGTTCAGACCAGAATTTCAAGCATGGACCACTCGTGGTTCCAGCCAAATCAAGAGGGAAGTTCACATATTCACCCTGTGGAAAAATTACAGACAATTTGTTCCTAGCTGTGTCTTTTAAAAAGAAGCAGCAAAAGGGAGTGGCTCCTTCTGAAGGGTTTGAGTCACAACCATGGGAAAATATCCGTTCAGAGAGCAGAAAGAGTTTTGTTAAATAGGGACAGATGTTAGAGGCAGGATTTAAGGCATCAGTTCCTGTTTTCAAATTGTAAGAAAGACCATATACTGATACAGAAAAGCCAAGCTCAATTTCTGTTTAAAGGTAAATAAAACAATAAATAAGACAAAAAATACTTACTTTCTTTAAAAGTAAGTTAAATATCTTGCTTTATGTAGAGAGAGCTATACATATAATAGTATACTGCTATGACTTAGTATAAGTACTGCTAAGTAATAGCAGCTCCCAATCTAAAATACAAGTCCCTTTACAAGACTGTTTTCTACTATTTCACAGCTGAAAAATGCTGAGTTTTGCTGAAGAACTGAGTGAGGATTTATTTCCAGGTAGTCCTGACTGATGTGCAATTCTGAAAGTAAAACAAGCTGTGCATTGGAGTTCTTTACACTGTCGTGGAAAACTTACCTTTAGCAGCAGCTGGTACTTGGTGATTCTCTGGACTGGCTTTAAGAGATAAGCATCAAGTGAGAGCTTATGGTCCAATTTACGCTGACATTCCTGTAGGAAAAAACACAGAAGAAAAATAAAATTGTTTCTTGAAACACAGGCAAGTCACCAAGCTCATTATCATTTGACAATCTGAAGATTATACATCTGTGAATTAATTGAGGGAGAAATTTGTTCCATCTGCATAGGAATTTCCGGGTTACTTATGCCACAGTGAAAATATATCTAAACAAGAGCTAATGTTTAGGTTCAACTCGGTGTTGAAATCTGGCATTCCCTGCTGATGAGATTGCAACCAGCTGGGATTTGCAAAGAAGCCAACACTTGTTTTGTGTGGGTACAGCCTGCAGAGTCAGGCTCCTGTCCAGGAAATCTACCCACTGCTCTACCTACCCAATCTCCTGCAGAGAACACCTTGACACACACTGGGCAGTGCCATCAGCATAAAAAGCATGCAGAAAAATCTGTGTATTACTCTAAGTTTTCTGAAGAGAGATACACAAGGAAAATGAGCTTTGAGGGCCTTGCACTGCTAGTCTGCAATGAAATTCCACCTGAAAAAAGATGCTGTCTCCACACTGTCTCCAGAGAGCTTCAGACCTTGGTTTGTTCTGACAGTACTTTTCATATATTTGGAGGTCCTCCTTCTGCAAACAAAGAAGAGCTTAGGTAAGGAAAGGAAAAAGAATCCAGAGAGTGTCTTTCTTGAATCACACTTTTTCTTACCTTCCATCCTAAGACATGACTTTTTACATGGGAATAACTCTGTATGTAAAAACCTACTGAAACCACCAAACCTGCTTTTCACTTCTGATTGAGTTAAATACACCTGAAAGTGAGATTTCTTTTTCCCTCACTTTTCACACAAGCAAGGAGACTGCAGACTGGAAGACACATAATCCAACAGCAAAACCAGTATCTTTTTCAGGGAGGTGAATTGGTGGTTTGAAAAAAAAAAATAAAACAAAAAAGAAACATTAGAAATTTAAAATTTATAAACAATTTTATTAACAATACTGGCACAGAGTGTAATTGTCAATGATGACTAAGGTTCACCAGTTCAACACACTTTGAAAATAGTGTTGGCCCTCAATAGTACAAGGACAAATTAAGAAGGAGGAAGTTTGTCTTGTTGATGTCCCAGGCCAGGCCGTGGGATGTATTTAAACTCCGTCCTCTCCAGATTAGAAGTGGGTGGATTCACTTTATTTAGCTTTGACTACACTCCAAGAGCTCTCACTCATGCCCATGGCAAAAATCTCCCTGACTTCAGTGAAAACAGAGACAATCTCTCCAGAAGTCCAGAGAGGGGTGCCCTGAGCTCCCGGGGCTGTGTGGGTGGGTGCAGGGACGAGTGCTCCCCTGCCGGGTCCCGGGCTTGCTGACTGTGCCCGCGGTGGCCACCGGGCAGTGCCACGGGGCTCCTGGCCAGGGCTGGCTGTGCCCAGGAGCTCCCCACCTTCATCTGCACCTACCCTGCTGGATGTGACCTCGGCAAATCAAAGAAAACACCAAAAATAAGTTTCAGCAATTCCTGGATCGTTCCTCTGTGCTTTCAGCCCACCAGGCAGCTCCCATACACTCCGGCAGCAGAGAAATCACTTCCTTCTGTCCAGTTACCAGAAGAAATCAGTGCTGCTGCTGTCTTCCTCTACAGACCCATCCTGACATCATCCTGATGAATCAGCTGTGAAATCAGAGCTGTGCTATGTAACACCACACTGTGTCAAGGATTATGCAATACAAAAACGTCTTCTGCTGCAATGCAATGGAGTTTAATGGTGCTATTTCAAAATAGGTGCAGAGTTTTCTTCACAAAAATAGAATAGTTTGTACATTTTGCCCTGGAGGGAAGTTAGCAGGGGTAAACCCCACAGAACTAAAAATAGCAACAAAGCATAATCAAGCATTACAATCTCATCCTGGCCCACAGAAACCTAACTGGACTGGGTAAGAAGAGCAGAGAGAGCAACAGACAGGAGAACTATTAGCAGTAAGAGAAAAGAACCAATTTAAACTTAAAGAAAAAGTACAATAACCAACAATTTACCAGTATTTTGCCATAGTGGAACCACCCTATTTCAGTGCAATCTACTGCTGCCTAGATCAGTAACACCTGCTCAGGCAGATACTTACATATTTAATTACAGCTTTAAGTTTTGCAAGTGTTAGGAATAGAATTAGGCTCAGACTTTAAAATGCCAAGAAATAATTGATTGTCTAATTGTTCAAATTCCAGTTTTAAATATTCCACACATCTCTATTTTCACATGCAAAGGTACTGGCTTCTTGCTGGTACTTTTACACCATGCTCCTCTCTCCTGTAACGCTTTTCCTTTCCACACTGATTTGGACCCTGAGAGCTCTGTAAGCTCCAACGCACATGGCATATAAGCACAATTTCAATTATCTTTTTGACTGCTGATTTATGAACAATTTTTGCATCAGTCTAGAATTTAGCCCTTTGAATCCAACTCAAAGGTTTCTGGTCAGCTGCTACTGTCCTTCTGTCAGCTGTCTACTGACAGATAGATTCATTTTGTAATGCTTCTTTCTCCCTGAATGACCAAATGCCCCAACTGCTGGCTCCTGTAAAGCTATTCTCTTTTATAAGGTCAGCAATATGAATAAGTGAGCAGTGGTAATCCACAGTGAATCACTCATGACAAGCACATCACTTTGCACGTTTTGGTAAGCAGTCTGACACATCTTTGGATCTATCCTTGGTTTGGTAAGGTTTCCTTCTTCACAGCCCTTTGTAAAGCAGATCAGCCCACGTGTCCCTCCTGTTGCTGATAAAGAACCAGCAGCCCCATTCTGCAGGCTGTTCAGTGCACACCCCTCCTGGCTGTGAAAGCTGTGAAAACTGCCTTGACCACACAGAGCTGAAAGTAAAGTCAAGCATCCTGGTGATGGTAAAATAGCTGCCATGTGGGTAAAGGGTAAAGTTGGGCTGGCTCACTTGTAATTTAGCTCATATGATGATCCTGCCCTAAATGAGGTCAGGAAAAGTGCGATGGAGAACAAGAAAGGCATTTCTGGGTCATCTTTTAGCAGAACCTGCTGCCATGTTCCAGAAGACAAAGCCAGAGAGAAGCCACAGAGACTCCACAGCCTAATTCTCCCATCACCTGAGATGAAGGGTTCACATTCACGGTGACAGCTGATCAGCTGCCATGGGTGGAGGTGGGACAGTGTGGGGGGACACGGCACAGGAATGACTGGCAGGGGATGGAGTCACTCTGGCACCAGGGTGTCTCACTGCAGCTCTCAGGAGACTTTCAAGCAGCCCTGGAATCAGAGCTGAAAAGGCCCAGTGTGATCAGACAGGGTAAAACTCTTCAAACTCTCAAAAAAAACCTGTCTGTTTCTAATCATAGGCCCAGCCTGTTGTTGTGGCAGGCTGCTCACACCCATACAAAGAAGGAGAACCTGCAGTAGCGTGAGTTTCCTCCCAGAACTCAGCATCACTCGGAACAGCAGCTGCTTCTGTTTCCCCATCATAGCAAGCACGGCCGTAACTCATGGGGCAGCCAGAAGCCACTGCTCAGCAGGAAGGAATAAAAAGCTGCCAAATCATGGGGAACACAAACACACAACCAGACTTTTGTTTGTGCCTCCTAAAGGCAGTCCAACAGAAACAACACATTTCTGGACTTTATGTGGCTTCTTCTAAAAACAGAATATAAGGGCAAGTTCTCAAATCAAAGGTGCTACTGTGTGAGTAGAGACATCTCGAGAGAGAGGCTTGTGCTTTCTTAGTGTGAAATTTGAAATAGGGAGAAAGCAAATGCATGATTTAACCTCTTATTTGATAGATTCAGTGTGGTTTGACCAGACCACAGAAACTGATGAGCCAAGGTGATGGAGGGACTGGTTTTCTTTCACTTCATACCTAAACCCCAACTTTAGCTGCTTTAGCTGCTTTTATATTGAGGAGAATTTGGCTTATGAGCTGTTTTTACAGAGAGACATTTGAACCTTCTGCAGAATCACAGGAACAATTCTGTACCAATAATTTTTATTTAGCTGTGTTCTTTAGGGATAAATGCAACACATGGGCTATTTTACATTTCTTGGGTTTCAAAGGTCTGCATTCTTCAAAGACTGCTTATCCTCTTTTGCATAATGATTTCACCACAGTATTTTCCTGCCCAGCATCTGAATTCTAGGATAACAACATATGCCTTGGTAGTGTCATTTACTCAAGCTCTAAACGCTTCGCTGTTAAACAGAAAATAATCCAATGGACATATAATCACATTTACACTTGTATGATTCTCTCCAGCCTGACCTGTTTGTAAACTGGTAGCATACCCTCTGTAAGTGTCACAAGCTCACTATTCCCATTAAATCTTAGATTGTGGCAGTGCTCAGCACCCCTGACTGGTTCATCCAAATCTCTGTGTATTTAAAGTGTGCTCTGGAAAAGCAGCAAATGCTGCCTGTAGTATACAGTAGTAGCAGGAGGCACCTTTGACTACAGTGGGCAGATTTTCTCATTTCTCATGCCACTTCCATTTCCTGTGCAAGACACAGAGCCCTATTCACGCAGTTTTGTCCAACTCTGAAAGCAGGAGCAAACCACCCAAACAGATTTTTTTTCATTAGTAGGGCCCCTGAAGGAGTGCTATATAAACGAGCACCTTTGGTTGTGTTGCAGGAAAGAACTAATGGCCAGGATGAGTGGGGGTGGAGGGACATCACTGGGAGCTCTGGGAGAGAGCTGCAGCCCTTGGGCACCGGGAGTCACCTCACAGCACAGGGGAGAATCCCACTCGTTGAGTTTTGTGAAGAGGTGAAGGGAATCGACCTCACAGAGTCTCATGGAGCTGGTGGGGTCCATGCAAGGACAGCAGCAGACTCTGCTGGGACAGTTCCAGGGGACCAAGTGTCCTGAATGGTGCAGGGAAGAGAGAGATAAGATAAAGCAGGAACAGGATGTGTTGTCTGCACTCAGAGCAACCTGCTGAGCCACCGATACCATGCTCAGCTTGTTTACTGCAGGGTGGTGGCGGGGTTACACCAGACTCCTGCTACAGATGTGTCTGATATGAAAAGCATGTCAAACACTTGGATCACTCTTATTTATTGGGTTTTTTTCTTTTAAATGGGATTTGAAATACTTGTAAAACACCGGTAACAGATCTCTTCCCGTCAGTAAACCAGGTGAAGGGTCAAATATCAGAATACATCCTTGATAACTGTGGCCTAATTTGGGAATATCTGCTTAGAGGAGTTTCCCTCATTCATAAAAGCAAACAGAGTGAAAAGATGGAAGTAAATCTGTAAGTGCTGTAGGAATGGACCATAGAGAATCATTCAAATCTGAAAAAGGATATACTTACTCTTTTCAAAAAGCATCGGGCAAGAAGCTCAGGGTTTTCAATGCAATTTTCTATCTCCTTAAGGAAAATCCTGAGAGGGAAAAAAAAGAGCACAGAGTAATGTAAAATCCCACTCGCATTGTGTGTTAGCTTCTGTGTAAATCCAACTTAAGGACTTAATTCTTTTAATATGAAGATTCAATGGGGAAGGTAACAGTTCTAACACACCAAGAAATATATATTTTAGAAAAATAGGATGTGGCTATCACCTGATTCCCTAAATCACAAGCATTATCATATTTTCTCTGCTCACAAGCATCTGCTACATCTGATTCCTCTGGCTTTTGAAATTTGTTTCCAATCTGTAGCCCAAATACCTGCTTCCCATTTGGGTATGAGGATTTTTCAGAACAGCTAGAAAAGACAGGAAAGCTCTGTCAGATGCAGTTGCTCAATCAGCAAGCAGTGAAAATATGGGATTCAGTCCAAAGGCTTCTGCAGTGACAGTCAATGCACTAAACCTTTAGGGAAAGAATGATTGGGCTTGCAAAGTGAGAGAAATATCTTTCTCCAAATGAAAGACACAATCTTTGAAAATAATATGTAAACTGGAAAATAATTTTTCCACTATGTACTAACTACTCTGGCATAATATTAAGAATTGCAAAAAGAGATTTTTTTTAAATTTACTTTGTTCAACTGTTTGTTACATCTTACAGGCAATTATTATTCAAAAGAATTCCTAAATTGCCACTTTGGTTACAGCCAGTTTTGCTTAAGCAAGGCTAAGAAAAGCTGGAAATTCAAAGAAGTTGCCTTAAGCTTTGTGTTTTGAAAGCTGATTGCAAAAGGGTTAATGCTGTTCATAACTTGTATTGTGTAGTTATGGGCTCTGGATTTCCTTGTCCACAGTATGGACATGGCTCCTGGAAAGGTTTGTGATCTTCTATGAGGAATAAAAACAAAAGTATATCAAATATATAACATCTCCTGATCTGATAACAGGAATAGAGGACAAATAAGCTGAACACTAAGAAAACTTCCTCACAGAGCTGTTTTGCCAGACAAAAAATAATCAGGATTTAGTCCTGTGACATCTACCAGTGTACTAAGAGAGGCGGTAAAATACCGACTACAGGGAACATTCAAAATGGATCCTGCCAGGGAAATCACTAGTAAATGCACCAAGGGTAAAATCTTGACCAAAAAAAAATGAAATAGGTGATCTCTGAGGTGTTTTCTACACATGGGTTTTACAGGACACACACAGAGACTGAGTGAGGATGACTTTTCCTGCCAGTGTCCGTGTGAGCATGACAGCATGACAAAGCACCCAACAGAAAAGGACTGGACATGATGGTGGCACTCGAGGATGCAGGACAACCACCAGTTCCCACGTACCTGTTGTGGAAATAGTAGATTTCCGGGAGGTTCCCAAAAAGAATTTCCTTCTTGTTCTGAAGTGCAGATGGAATCAAATGTACTAAATTGGGATTGTCCATTTCTGAAGCATACCCCTGCAGAGAAGAGTGGAAAATAAAACCAGCCTGTTTCTACCAGGGAAGAAGTACTGTGTTCAAGGCACTGGAAAGCCCCAAAGTCCATCTGCTTTTGTTCTCCACAGAGCCAACAAAGCTTCTCCCATGCCTGCTGCTTTGTTGCCCCTATGAATTTCTGATGCTTCTGATTTTCCCCAGAGATTTTACCCTGTAACTGTGCAAACACATTTTAACCACAAATGGACAGGTCATGGGTTAATAAAAAAAAGATGAAATTATGTGTCTAGGACTCAAAAACCATTTGGGTCATGTAGGGATAGAGACTGCTAAAACTGAGAGACATATCTTTCTGCTACCCTACTTCATTGCACAAGAGTTAGTTTGGATTTATTTGTTGAACTGTGGTATTTGGATTGAATGTTTTTTGTTGTTTCTTGTAAAAAATGGATTGTGTTTCTTCAATAATAACTTTGAGAGAAGAACATTCTGATTTGAAACTCAAGAGTAATATATTTATTACCAGAGCTGCCAGCTCCCATGGGACAAATGCAATAAAAAATCAAACACATGTCCTTAAAGTCCCGCCCAAATATAAGAATGATTAATCCCTCCTCAGCTTCTGTCCTGCCACAGACTAGTGATCTCAGACTCCACACAAACCTGGTATCCTATCAGTTTCAAAAGCTCAAGAATTATTTTTGCAGAATGAGCTGCTTTTCTTCTGTGTTCAAGCACAACACGTGGCAATAAGGAAGAGCAGGAAGGGCACCTTCCTTTTCCTCAATCGTTTTCCAAATGTACATTAACAGAATTCAGTGTCTGGCCCCATGGACATCAAAGGTGCTGCTATCTTGAAAGGACGTTATTAACTCTTTCTCTGTCCATAATTTTCAGAACCATGCAAATTGTCATTCTGTTGGCTGGGGCCGGAGAAGGTGCCTTTTTCTTTAAGCCCTGAGGAATGATGTTCAAAACATCCTTCCCATTCTCCATCTCCAAGGCTGAGCTATCTTGCCAGCACAGCCTGTGTGTTATAAACAGGACGTGGGAGTGCTCAGCCCATGAAGGATGTGCACCTGCAGTGATGACTTAGAGGTTAAGCACAAAAAATTAATTTCAGAAGAGTTTCTTACCTCTATTATACTTTGAAGTTCTTCTACATAAACCCGTTCTGTTTCTATCAGCTCATTGATTATGTGGCTGAAAGACAAGAAGGTAGAGATTCATAGTACTAACCAAGCAGTGTGAAAGAAAAAAAATGGTATTCCCTACATATTCCTGTTTATGCTTTCAACTACACACAAAAACCCTCTGAAGGTCGTTCCTCAGTTCTTCAATATTGTGCCTTGTTGATAAGATAAAAAAACCTAAACACATCTTGGACTGTAGGTTTTTTTCAGCTAATTTTAAATTTCATCTTGGATTCTTCTGTCATCTTTATACCTGCAAACTGAAAAAAAAAATCCCAAGAAGGAATAAAAAAAAAAGGTTTCTCATCTAAGAATAGCTATTACTCAATAAAATTAAAATATACTTCAGAGCTATGCATATGTTTCTGTTTCCTTTCATTTATAAAATAAACAAAATCAGTGACAAGACTTCCATCCTTTAATGCAGTGTAAAAACAGGCAACAGGATGATGTCAGAAGTCTGAAAACATGAAAGTAGATTAGAGTAAAATATTTCTACTACGTTTTGGACTTCTCATTTCTAATATGCTCCTAGGTAACTTGAAGATATATATCTTGAAGATGTCTGACTTATTCAATGGAAACATGAATGTAATCAATTCATGTTTGGACAAATAACTAATTAGAATTTTTTTTTTTAATTTCATTAGATCTCATGTTTTTATGCATCCAATGTCCCATATTATCAATAAAGTGCTGTCTTTAGTACTGTTATGAACAAAGTTTTCAGGGTAGCTCCCCCAGAGGTTTGAGCAGTAGGAAAGTACCTGCTGTCCTTCTCCTGGCCTGTGCTTCTTTAGAGTGTTTAACCACGGCCACCTCAAACCAAAGCACATCCCCAGAGGGACCCTGGGGAATAATGTCCAGAGGAACTGGAGTTTGGCCAGCCATGAGCAGCACAACCTGAGGCCAGTGAAGTGCAGGCAGCTCTTGGCATGGACAGCAGCACGTGCATTCATCCAGCATGTCCCTGTGCTGGTTACCTGGCTTTGTGTGTCGCACAGCAGCCACATCACCAGCCAGACCCCATCAGCCCTTCAGACCATGAGTCACCTCTGTACTGTTCATCCACTATATGAGGATTTCCTCATTCTCCACAATTTTTTAGGATGTCCTTTTTGAGGTTAAAAACCAATCATACTTCTGATAAAGCCTCGTTTGAATAGTTTGGCCAAGTGTTTGAAAATAAAATATCCACATTTCAGCTTGCACTCGGAAATTAAAAGCACTGACTAAAACATTATTAGGCTACCACAATAGATTCACTGGTTTCCTTTGGATTTGCCCAGTCCTTTTTCAAGGCAATGTGGTTTTGCAGGCTAGCTGGGGACCTCTTAATCAGGTCTCAAAGGCTATTACTCTTTTATGGGCCACTGCTCAGTATTTATAATGGAAACATAAATACTGAGAAAACTAGACCTTACCTTCAACTGATGTTTCAAATTTTGTTATAAAATATCTGGGATTTCAGAGCAAACAGAGCATCTCACAGGGATGGTAAAGGATTAGACATCTGACCTAAAGGTCAGAATCTGAGAAATTCCTAAGGTCCTATCTGTAAGCATCCTTGTTGCAAGTAAGATTTCATTCCACTCGAGTGTACTTGCTCCTTCCCCAATGAAACAAAGAGATTCACCAAATCAGCAGAGGTAGCCAAAGCTAGAATATTCTGGTCCCATTAATACCTGACTCAGTAGCTTTCCTGGCATGGAGACAATGCTGTGAAACACTGCTCAGGAGGTCAAGGCCAGCTTTCCCTCTGTGGAGGGAGTTAAACATGTCCTAGCAGAGGGAGCTCAGCCACTGCCCACCTGGCAAAGCCCTGGGAATGGCAGGGCCCCTGCTGCCACGGCTCCTGGGCAGAATTAGAGTGTGCTTGTGGCAGGTATCGCACACAGACTCGCTGATACACATGTTGTCAGACGTTCCTCCAGCAAAGGAAACTCTTGGTATGGAACATGATTACAATGTGTGAACTCGTTCACATCTCGTTGAATGATTGGTCTGGGTTTCTAAGGAAACATTGTGGCCTCGGCTAGACCAAGACCACACTTCCCACAAGGAGGATTTTACAGCGGCGTCATTTGGGAGGCTTTTCTCGCTTCGGCAGCCGTGATATCCTGTGGCCCTGCAGCACCACTAAGATCTCACATGTTGAGCCACTTTCCACCACTCTCAGCTTTGAGAAGCCCTGAAGTGCCAGCACCATATGGATGCTAAGAAAGGAGAAAGTAATGAGAAAACTATTTCTGCTTTGTCAATAGCGCTGTCTCTGGCAAGTTGCTCATGCCATGCTGCAATGGAGAAAAAAGATTATTTCACAGAGAAAGCTTCTCAGCAAGGGCGAGAATGTAGGAGCTGCAATGGACAACAAAGCATTGGGAAAAGGCTTGGTTTTAGCCAAGGTTGTAAGTAAAACGTTGAAACTGAGGTAAACCCTGGTAGTAATTATCATCCTTGACTTTTAGAGATGAATTTCTCTATCAGCCCCTGCCCGTGCTGCTATTTAGATCAAGGGCTGCTATTTATATCACTTTGGACTGTGCAAACAGCAGTTAGCAGCATTGTTGCTGTAAATGTAAACTTAGCCTGCACTGTATTGTTTTGTTGCAACAAAACTTTGTCAGTAGGTATTTATCTGAGCTGGCTTCCTGAAAACACACTTCTAGGAAGGTCCTCACCACAGTGACCATAAAGACACATATCAGACCATTTCATCTCAGTAATTCTTTCTCCTTCCTTGGTCTTTTATAAGAGAAGAAAAAGGAATGGTTGGCCAAGCTCCCCAAGGGTGTCAGGTCATTCTGCAAGTCTCTGCCACAATAATTTTGGTAGGATGGTTTCTCTGCTGTGATATGTGCTGCCTTAAAAAACCCCATCAAATATAATGAAACACTAAGCAGGATTATTATCTAGAGATTACCACGATCTATTAATATCTTCTCCAGCTAAGTCTCAATTGCTTTGCCCTCAGACATTTGCTATTTGTGCTTCCTGCTCAGATGACTAATATAAACTAATTCAGGATTGTTCTCTAACAAACTCATTGGCTCACCTCCACTTACAGATCCTGTTTCTATGCCAGGATTTGCTATCACAGGTGCCTGTCCTGATGAGGAGTCTTTTCCCAGAAGAGGAATTGAAGCCATCAATTAGAATTAAACCAGTGAGCTTTTCTGAAAAGAAACCCCAGCAAAAATCATAACCAGTGCTCCAAAATTATTGTGCTGCAGACAACCTGAGTGCATGACAGGTGTGGAACCAGCAGAAGTGGCACTTGTGCACGAGCTCTCCATACCTGTCTTACAAAAAAACATGGTGCCTAGTAGATGAAACAGGAGTATTCTCAACAGCCAGAACAGCAGAAAATGGGTATGCAAGAACAAAATATTTAATTTATTAAATTAATAAACAAACCACCCCCATCACTTTTAGAAATATATTTAATATAGATAGATAGCTACTTAAATTGAAAGTACAGGCTTTTTTAATACCTGAGGCTTCAAACACAGTAGTAAGGACTGAAAGAACCTGTGTGCAGTGTAATGGAAACACAGAAAAAATAACAACATTGGATAGACTTGGACTTAAGGGAAGTCAGACTGAATAATTCACTAACTTGCAAAAAATAGCACAATGGTAAAAACCTCCCTGGACCAGCACTCTGGCTAGTTCTAAGTACTGTGAATTTTCTGAATATAAATAAAATTTAACAAAACCATTTATTTTGAAAAAAAAATCTTCCTTGTAGGTAGTATATGATGAAAGTCTCACTGCTGCAGTAGGAACAGAATCAACAATAAATATCACATCCAGTTTTGAATTATATATCACTACAAGAAATTCTAACACTGGTCTAATTGTAAAATCTCAAAATTGTTTTGGTGCTATGGAATGAAAAGAAATGACAGCATGTCAGTAGCTAAATAGAAGAAACTTTCATTTCACCTACATAATTGCATTTAAGAGGATTTTTTTTTCTTTTTTTTTTCTTTTTTTTTTGTTTCTCACAGTGCTAAAAAGGCCTTTTCCAGTTGAAAAGTATTCTCAACTGAGGTTGTGCAACAGCTCAAATGGAATTTGAGTAATGAGTCAGTGGCTGTATTTTACCTCCTAAAGTGGAATAAATGATCATTCTGGACATAAGAACTGGAACTTGCTGCTAGTTGATACAGTATTTGTTAGTTGATACAGAAAAAAAATGTTCTAACCGTTCTGATTTCTCTGCCAT
>VXBU01001145.1:393175-529154 GCA_013400315.1 Bombycilla garrulus | reverse complement strand
TTTTGTTCCATTGAGAGCAACGCCTCAAAAGAACGACAATTATGCTTAAAGTACATTTCATGGCTGCAAACAAAACCCAACTAAGTAACTTTGAGAAGCATAAGGGACTTAGGTAGTACACTCCACTCCATCTCAAAATTAATGCCCTTTACTAAAATTATTGTATTTTCCTGTTGCAATATCAAATGGATTTGCTCCAGCTGTTATGGAAGTTCTTCTGACCAGAAGGATTTCATCTTTGTTAGAAACATATTTCACCACCAAACTCACCATTTGTAATATTTTTGCTTCTTCTGAAATTATCTGAACTCTTCACATAAAAGGAATTGTCCCACATTCATTGTTCCCAAAACAAATGACCTTGGGGAAATATTTTTATATATCTTAATTAGTTGACCTACATTGTAGGAACCAGAACATAATTGTTAATGGAGAGGTAAATTAATTAAATCACCTACAGAAAAGAATAATATGAATAGAGGACTGAAAGTCACACAGGAGTTGTTTCTCATCCCAACTGTGCATCTACACTGAAAAGATGCATCTCTGAACCCAAATCTGAGCTACCTTCAGACACTGTGGATGCTACAGACTGGTCCCTACTGTGGGCCAAAATAACAAACCCCATAGCTGTGTTCACCTTTTGTCAACCACCCGTATTTGTGAACTATCTATCAGGCTCCCCTTGTGATTTCGGTTTTAATCTTGCAGCTGCACGGTTTTTGTGTGGTGATAAAGACATATTTAGCTCTGTGATATCTCAGCATTGAGTAACCAATTAGCTAAGAGCAGGTGAATAAATTATTTACAGAAATAGTGTAACTGCTAAGAGTTATTAGTATTTGGTCATATCCTAGCAGATTGTAGTGGGTTGGTAGTAAATTGAGATCCACAGAAACCACCACACACACATTTGTTACTTATGTAACTGAGACACTGCAGGTTAACAGGTTGCTCTCATGCTGTGCAGATTTCCATGTAATTTCTTTGTTTGCTTGAGATCACAAGTATTTACATGCAGGCCACAGAATTAACTTAATTACCCAGATTTCAGTATTCTTCTTTAGAAATATCACTCAGTCAAAAAAAAAAAAAGTGGTGATTTCCTAGGGCCAGGCAGATCTAGTACAGCAACAAACCATATTGCATAAAGGATTTAATGTGAGGACAGAGGAGGAAGACATAATTCTTCACTGCACTTGCTTAAGGATGGATTTGATCTGCTGAACTGAAGCCAGTACGGGTACTTAAGTTTACCAGCCAACAAAGGAAGCTCACAGCTTTTTAAAATGTAGAAATATAAATATAAGCACATATGCATAAAAGTAGAGGTAATTAATATATTTACACTGACATTTACTTTCATATTTGTTTCTAGCTAGTAATTATCTGAACATACCTTATGAATATGTATCAGTCATACACATATATCAGTGAGATATATATATATGTGTGTGTGTGTATCAGTCACTGCTGATATTCAAAAGATAAGGCCTCTGAAATGAAGCACTTTAGATTTTGCATGTCCTACTCATATGGGAAATTCATGGGGTTTTTGTGTCCTGGCAGTAACTTTTTCCTGGCCGCCTTTATCTTAAAAGTTGAAAATAGAGCAGGTAAAAAAATCTCTAAATATGTAATGGTTTCCGACTTCTGAAAAAAATATGTAATAGTTTTTTTCTATGCCCAACCTGACTTTTAAGACAGCAACTACTTTCAGATTACATGCTGTATGCCTTTTCCGCTCCTTTGTAGACACAATACAACAATATCCAAATACCACTTGACCTCATTGAGCAAGAAATCTGATAAGAGCTGACAACACTGTGGATTTTCCCACACGGAGTGCTAAAGTACTTTTTCAATAACAGCAAAAGTTACGGTGGTAAAACCCCAAAACTTTCAGACAGATGAGACCAGCAATATAAAACCCAGAAGTGGGTTAAAGGAAACTTAAAGCACACTGTTTATACTGAGAATTCATGCTGCCTGCTAGAGCTCAGGATCTAAGTAAATCTAAACCTAAACCATGCCCACAGCCTCTCTCCAAAATTCCCTGTAGTCTCAGGTGGGTATCCTTGCGGGTGGGTGTCTTGTGGGACAGAGAAGGATTTAGGCACGTGTGACTCTGCTCCCTAGAGATTCCTACACCACCCTAAACTTTTACTGCACAGCCCCTCTGGCAGTGCTCTGACTTGCATGTCTCATGCCTGTGGTACTCACTCGTCCCCTCCCTGTCCTGCAAGGACATTTTGTTCTGTAAAGAGCCATTTTCGACTGGGATGCAGAAGCTTAACACAGAACTATAATTTACTCCATGCAAATGGCAACACAAATTCTATCCTGAAGGGCCAACTTCTTCAGGAGAAGAGCATCAGCGGTTTTGATTCTCATGGCAGAGGTGCCTTTGACAGCTTTGTTCAGCAAGACTGTGTAATGATGAATTAGAATGAAATATTAGTTTTGGGTAGAATGAAGAATTAGTTTTATTAGCAAAATTAATAATAAATAACATAAAAAATAATAATTTATCTTAGGGACAGGCCTGAGTTTATGTTGGAGAGGGCTGACCAAGGAAGTTCATGTTGCACTTGGAAGTGAGAGGATGGGTTTGGTGATGATGCTTCATCTTTTGGGGGTCTGTGTTTCAAGCACTGGAACAGGCTGCCCAGGAAAGTGGTGGAGTCACCACCTCTGGAGGTATTTAAAAGTCATGTAGATGTGGCACTTGGGGACATTGTTTAGTGGTGGCCTTGGCAGTGCTGGGGTAACAGCTGGACTTGATGATCTTAAAGGACCTTTCCAACTGAAATGATTCTATAGTTCTATGATTCCAGTCTGAGATACGACCCTAAGGAAACTCCATCCTGCAAAACTTGCTTCTTACTGTCATAAAACACAGCATTGTGCCAGACTTACAGTCTGTGGTCCTCCGGCCCAAACTCTGGTGTATCTTGGGCCCTGCTTTTAAATATCCTCAAGAATCAGTATTCTTTGGGGCCTGGGAGAAATAAACTCAGGTGTTAGTTACAGGACAATGGCAATGGAACAGGGAGAGAAAATTCTGACAAGCTCAAATGGAGTTTATGAGAGTACCTGGAACACATATTATGCTTTGGTTAATCTCTTCTTGGCGCTTTTACATCAGTCAGTAAGTTGTGAACTGCCATAGCTGAGGACAAACATCCCTTTTTGTGTGTCACACTTCCTCAGCCAGGTAATCTGGGCCAGAGGGGCAGGCAAGGATCCTGCCATCTGCAGCTGCCACGCTCCACCCAGCAGGGACTGGCAATCACAGCTCTCAGCAGCATCCACGTCCATTTGCTAAGCTATACTTTGGGCAACCCTGTTTGCCACACCCCGAAATTCTGCTTGCAGAATTGAATTATGAACTTAGAGAAAGAGGGAGAGACTCTTGGAAGATATTCTGAACTTAGAAAGAGGCTTTAGATAACTGTTGGATAGACTCCAGCTGGAGAATGTGTTCAGAGAGCCATTTTACTCAGTAGGAAACTCAGAGGGAAACTCTCACAATTGCAGATTGCACGAAACTGGAAGGATATTACCCAGCATTTGGATTTCTTACTTTTTTCTCTAAGCAGCTGCTAATGGGGAATGTCCAGTGCTGGGGTAACAGACAGAGATTTAGGCTCATGCACAAGAGCCATTCCTCTCCTTTTCTCCCCAGAAGAATAGGGAGTTGGTTTATCAGCCTCAGTGGCTGTTGCAGGTCTTACACAAGCCTGGCCTACGTGGGAAATGCCTTGTTTGCCTCTGCAGAGTTTCTGGTTAGAGCTGGGGCCGGGCACAGCTGCAACCCTGCCTGGCAGAGGGCAGAGCACTGCACCAGGCATGGCTGCTACAGAGGTTGGAGCCCTGGGGTCCTCTGCCCACACAGAAGCCTGGCCGGACAGACTGCTGGGGGAGCCAGCACAGACAAATAGAACTTAGGCACTTTCACCAAGAAGAACATGCTCAGGGTCACACTGTTTACCTCTAATGTGGATCAGGTGCCATGAAGGCAAGACTGTCCATGCTAGTTTGTCCAACATGGCTATTAACCAGGGAAC
This sequence comes from Bombycilla garrulus, assembly GCA_013400315.1. NCBI lineage: Eukaryota > Metazoa > Chordata > Aves > Passeriformes > Bombycillidae > Bombycilla > Bombycilla garrulus. The sequence continues at coordinate 525,084 of VXBU01001145.1, read as the reverse complement.
AGCGTTTGAAGACAGGCTTGTAATAACCAGAAATGCAAATAAAGCATCAGTGTCTTCCAGCTAGAGGCTACAGAGAAAGATCAGTGACACTGTATTGAATAATCTGCATATGCACATGAACTTTGCAGAGTCTACAGAGGAGTGCTGGACAGACAAGTCATACTATGTAAAACAGAATTCCTTTCTAGACTCATACAAAGAAAGAATGTTTCTGCTGGATGAAAAAAATCTACATGGATTTCCAGAAGTGAATGCAGAATTCTAAACACGATTACGTCACAAATCTTCCAAACCTAGTTATTATATTCCCAGTTAATGAGCAGCTTGCTAAATGCAGGAAGTAAAGTCAGCAGTGATTTACTGCACTGTGCATTGATAAATCGCTGCTCCATTGAATCACTCACTACATGGGACTGAGTGATCGCCCATCTGCTCTGTCCTGTCTGCTGCTGTCCTGCAAACCGTGCAATTATTTAGATCAGCTCAGTGTGGGCGCAGGTCACTGACATCTGATTAGGCAACATGACGTGCTCTTTGTGCTGCTGTAAATAACAATGTGAAGTGCTCAGCACTCCTTCATGACCTAATTGACACATAGGAGCTGCATGTTTTTAACTACAGAGTTTAAAAACAGAATCCATTGAAACTGGTGTGAATGTGCAAAAGGAAGGCTTTGGCAGCTGTCTGGAGAATTTTACACTCGGAGAGGTGTGATTTCTCCTGATTTGTTTCAGTGGTTTCCCAGCCTGGAGTCTGTCACTGTTCTGCTCTTTACAGAAAAGGCAGCAGCACCTGAACTGAGGTGGTATAAAATCGCACCGGTGCCTCTCCTTCTCCTTCCCCATCCATCAGCCTGGCACTGATAACAGTGCTGATTTCCTCTGCTCCTTGGCTTGTGCCTGTGGTACCTGGGGTTTCGAGGTGTCCTTCATGCAGATACATAAAGGCCAAGGACTGTTACTGTGCCATGTCAGAGCAAAGTCAGGTTTTTATGGTCAGGTGAACAGGCTACAGTTAGGGAAGAAACAAACATAAAACTTCAAGTCCACATGTGTGTCTTCAGAGAAGATGCATCTAGCTAAGCCAACACAGAGCTGCCTTTCTTTGCATGTGCTCTGTAAGCCCTGAGTTGGATCAGGGCTGCGAGGGAGCAAAGCTTTAGTCCTGTCCTGGGCAGGCAGAGGAAGAGGAGGGAGGTTGCTGCCCATTGACCATGTGCTTGCAGAAATTCTCAGTGCTTTTCAAGCGGAGCACACACATTTCTGTGACACGGGACAAGACAGAAGATACCTCTGATCCTAAACACCCCATGTGCCTAAACCAAACCAACCATCCAGGACGTGCATGTGGCCAGCTGCATTCCAGGAGCCTGCCCAGAGCCAACAGGAAGCAGAACAACTGCACAGAAAACAAGTTGAGGAATTCCTGGAATTTCTGAAGAGCATTAAAACAACCTTAGTATCCAATAGCAAGCAGGTATAAAAGATAATAGCAGAAGTGACTGCTTAATGCTCTTAGATATTCGATCAAGTGCAAATTTTGTAAGAAAGGAGTGCTTTTTTTCAGCTTTTCAGCTTTTCTCTACCTCCCAGACTCTTTAGGATCAAGGACACAAGGACTACAAGGACTTCAGGAAGCCTCCAAAATACTCAGTCAACTGCTACATTGTAACAATAAGATTTCTTTTTTCTTCCTGTTCATCATTTTCCCAGTTCCCAGAAATATTTTGAACTCTAGTAGGAATACATCTCCCCTTGCTATTCCACACAGATTTCTATCAGCAGCCAGAACTCCCTACATGGCAGCATACACTTCACTTCAAAGACCTTCCCAACCCTTTAGGCTGTAATTAGACTTGTAAGTGCTGGAGCCAATCTGCCCAACAGGGAAACTTCTCTGAAAACAAAGATTTTGTAAAAGTTGAAAGAGATGATGGCAAACAAGAAATGGCTTGTGGCTTCTTGAAATTTCTCCTGCTGACTGAACTTTCATTAAGTCTGGTGAAAGAAAACAGCTCCCTGTGCCTATTGATAAAGCCAAGAACATGGTTGGTCTTTTAAAATGTAGACTCCAAGTTCTTCCTTTCTACCAGCTGGAAGTTTTCATGAGCCTGGGAATTAGACTGGGAAGACATGCTGTTGGGGTCCTACCATAACACTCACGAAAATCCCCTTCTTTCAATTGTAACAGAAGTCTTACATTACACTATCATATGAAATTTGTTATATATTCAATTTACATACTGAACGGAAACCTTTACAATGGATTTTACTTATGCCATGTAAAGGGGGGAAATCGTTGTCCAGTCTGGAAAAGAAAAGGCTTTGGCAAGACCTTTTTATGGCCTTTCAGAGTATAAAGGGTGCTTATAAGAGAGAGACATTTACCAAAGCCTGTAGTGACAGCACATGGGGTGATGGTTTTAAATTGGCTGAAGGTAGATTTGGATTAGATATCAGGGAGAAATTCTTTACTGTGAAGGTGGTGAGACACTGGAACAGGCTGCCCAGAGAAGCTGAGTATTACTCATCCCTGAAAATGTTCAAGGCCAGGCTGGATTGTGCTCTAAACAACCTGTTCTAGTGAAAGGTTCCCTGCTTGTGGTAGGGGAGTTGCACTACAAGATTTTTGGGTCCATTCCGACCCACACTATTCTGTGATTCTAATACCTTTTCTCTGCCTCCTGTAGAAGCTCTGCATCTTTGGCCAATAGCTGATGAAACCAGGAAACTTAGTTCTCTCCTGCCATGCACAGCTCTGATGATTACAATAAGCACTTGGACACCAAAGCTTTCAGTAGCACTCCCTGAGCTACTAGTATTTTTAACACCAGTCCACACCTAAATTTAGCAATTCCCAGACCTAATGTCAGCACAACTTTGCTATTGCTGATTTAGAATAGGGCTTTGGCACAATATTCTCATTCTGAAAATAGCTTCTAATTCTTTACCCGGGGCAGAAGTGCTGTCCTGCTCCACCCACACAACCTGATGATTCAGTGATACACTTATGTTCAGAGCAATGCCACAGACTGATTGAGGTCCCCAATCCTTGTTAGAGTAATAACATGACCCAGACAATAAGATACATTGAATCTCAAGGATTCTGAGATTTTAATAGTATCCAAATCTACAATTGGAACCCGTCATTTAAGGGCACAAACACCTTTAGGCACACGGGCTTCACACTCTGGGATGTGAAAATGCAAAGTGACAGCTGGCTGCTGGTGTGCAGAACTGATCCCAGATGCTTCACAAGTTTCCTCAGTATGTAAAGCAAACTTTATGTGCATGTTCAGAGGACAAGCAAAGAGTCTGGACTGTGTACATGCTTGGAGACAATTTTGTATGTGCTATTTTTCATGCACAGAAGTGTTCCACACATACGTGATAGCTGAGGCCACCCTTTATTCTTAAACTTGACTCTCTTTCATTAAAGTCACAAAAATGATACCTCAGACTCCAAACCCTGGAACTGGTCATTCATGAAGTTAATTCTATCTGAATGTAAATGTAGGAGAGGTTACTGTCTCATGAGAATTTAATTCAGAAAGCAAGGATTATGCTGCTCATGTGACATGCCTCACCTGAGTACAAAACCACAAATGCCTTGCAATTTTCAGCTTATTATTCAGCAGTAATAGACCTGACTGGAGATGAAACATTAATAACACTGTAACTCCTGCCACTGCACACCAATCACTTCAAGATACATATTGCTGTGCTTGTAAGTGATCTCTGTCAAAACCATATTGACCACTCACTGAGAACACCAAAACCACGTGCAAGATTTGGGGATCATCTCATGAAAATAGTCAAACTGTGGTCAGAAAGCCCTGGAACCATGTCATACTTCTGTGTTTTCAAAATGAAGCCCTATCACTGCCCAGCAGTCTCCCAGCCCTTGTTCTGAGGTGGACTAGAAAAATACTGGGTTTATCAGATCCAAAGCAAATCAACCAGAAAAATATTCCAAATTTGCAGGAAATTCAGTTTCCTATCTGATGGGGATTGCCAGTATCAGCTTTTCAGATGGAGTTTCTTAATCAGTTTATGCACTCCATAACTATAAAGGAACAACTATGCATCTTTGCAAGCTCCCAGTCACTCCATCCTGCTCCTGACAGTGAGTGTACACCAGCGTGCACACTCAGGTAAACTGGTGAGCAAGAGAGAGTTGATCCAACTCAAAACCAACCTCACAAAAAAGAAAAACAAAGAAAGGTCATACCAGCTGCTCAATTGCCAGCTCTGTAAAAGGGGTATTAAGGGACTATGAGGTGGGTGTGGGAAGAGAGAGCAAAAGGTGCAGCAGAAGCCCTAAATGAGCTTAGATTGGCTGTGAAACCATTTTCAGAATAGATGTATGAATCAGATTTCTGGCCATAAAGTCATGACACAGAACACCCAACCAAATAATTTCCCCGCAATAACATTTGAATATAAATCGAATGATATCCCAGCAAAGTAGTCGATGCATGTAAGATACCAAGGAATGAAGTAGTTAGGACTCCACGGATTTGGGCAGTTTGCTGCAGGAATGGGCTGCCTACAGCCATTTGTGCAAATGAACTAGAAAGGGTTGTCTTGCTCGAAATTTTGTTAAAAACACCCAGCTCTGTTATACTTAAGTCTAAGCACAAAGTCATGTGGTTGTGAAAGACTTTCACATTTCTCATAAAAGAAGCACCTCAAGGATACACAGAAAGATGCTGGTTTGGATTATCAAACAGAAATGTGCTTCTGGATTTTTAGATTGTCTTTCAATTGACTGAATATCTCCTCTCATGAATCTTGAGCCAGTACTAGGCTGCACTGGGCAACACAACAGGTGCTGTTGGGTCATGCCAGCCCATCCTGTTGGGATGGGGCTGTGGGATGGAGACAGCGGCAGCTGGGCCAAGAGCACCCAGCACAACCCCTCTGAGAGCGCTGTGTGGCTTCCTCAGGTCTCCCTGCAGACTCAAAGGCTCAGAAGCATCAAATGACAGATCTCTGATCCCAACCTCCTTGTGCAAGTTCTTCATTGGTATGTAGGCTTCTGTGTTACAAAGTATTTAATGGAATTTCTCTCCGACCTTCCTCTTCCGCTGGGCAACAACAGCTAAAACAGGTTGCTCATACAGCAGGAGGCAATAAAAGCACAGCAGTTTAACACAAATCTGCAGGAATTACAAATCATTCTATAAACCAGTAACATCTAGGTATTTCTCCATGTTCAGGTCAATCTTATCAACTCATTATTTATTCTGAAATAGGAGCTGAGGTTTCCAGCTGGATGTGAGGCCAATGGGTGGCCCACACAGGAATCATACCCACAGCCTAGGATGACATTGGCCCCATGGTCTGATGGACTTTGGAAAGGCTGATTGGGTAGCAGGGATCCACCCGCCTACACTCCGATCCCCACAGAGTGACTGCACTGCCCCACATCCACTCCCCTCACGCTGGCAAACCACTTTGCTCTCTCTAAACACTCAGCCTGTGCATGCAGGACAGCCTGACGACAGCCAGGACAGGTTTCCTGGGGAAAACCACGTGTGAGGGGCCTCTCAGAGCAGCCACCCAGAGAGAGCTGCCTCCTGCTTTGCTGCTTTAGAGACACAACCAGCTCGGCACCTCTGCCAGGGCTCTGCGGGCCAGATATGGCAGAGAAGGGGTGTTTAAGATGTAATTTATAAACAAATAAGGGTGGTGCTCTGAAAAACTCTCCCTAACAGCACCACTGGGAAAAGAAAGAAAAGGCAGAGATTCATTTCTGAATAAGTTTTATCTCAACAGAGGACCTAACAAGATTTTATTTATTACAAAGGAAATGGAAAGGGGAGAGGAAAGTGGAAAGGAAAAAAGAGAAGGGAAAGGGAAAAAAAGGGAAAGGGAAAGGGGAAGGGGAAAGGGAAGTCTATTTTACATTCCATTTACTGAAAAATAAAATCTATGAAGAGATACAGATAGAAACTTTCCTACTGTAATGTCGGGTCAGAAGCAGGATGAAGTGTGATTACTTCAGTGACAACAATTGGAGAAAACCCTGATCAGTCAAGATGGGACTTTAGTGGGGACAAAGAAAAGGTTGTTGATCCTTTCAGCAGATGTCACTTTTCAGGAAAAAAAGTGGACACAACTGTAAAACAAACTCAGTTTCTTTGCAATGCTGATTAGAAATAGTAATTTTTGTTCAATAATTTAAATACCTCTTTGTTTTTTATAGGCCCAGTTCTTCAAATCTTGTGATTGTCTGAATGATGTTTCTACATAAGCACACCTTAAATTTTAAAGTTTTTTCCTGATTTTGAGAATGTGATTCATTGAAGCTGTATTTTTTGGGAGCTGCATTATCCAGACACAGATAGTGCAGAAATTACACTTAAAAGTAAGAAAGAAGAATAATGTACGGAAAAAACCCCACCATATTTGTGAACTGGGGAAAGAATCAACAATCATCATTTTGGTAAGAAAAATGAATGATGCTTTGTTTATAAGGTTATTTCTATTGTAATTTAAACACTGCTCAGATAACATGCCAAATTTCCACAATGACCTACAAACCTTTCCTTCTAAAGAGAACTGAAGATTACACAGAATTATATTTCGTCTTACTGTGGAATCAAAAAGACAAAGAGAAATCTGGGAAGGCTGCTTTAAAGTATTTAGTCATACTAAGACACACAACAGGAGAAAGGAAAGATCAAGTGAAAAGCTCCTTGGGCCTTGAAGCTTCTCAAGCAAAACCTGTATTGCAAAACAACACATCCTTCCATAGGATCATCAGCTGCTCAGGTCCTACCCTTGCTCTGCTTCTGCTGGGTGACCTTGACAACAGTATTGCTATCTCTGTTTTCTCTCTTGTGTGTGAAAAGAAAACAATTCCTTGCCTCACAAAGATGTTGTCAGATTTACGGTTGCAAAGTGACAGACAGACCCTAATTGTCATGATATGCAATAGTTAAATTTCTATGAAGTCACTGATGAGGTCAGGAATGATTCAGATCAATCACAGTCATGTGGAAGAATTGGAGATACACAATGGGTTTGTGTTTGATATTTATAGTCAGTGAGAAATCTATGATTCTGTGATTCTATAAAATCCCACAAGGCACAGCATTGTAGTGGCTTTTCAACTGAACTTGAATGCCATTTTTTAACCCAGTTTTTCTCTTTACGAAAGTTTGGCAAAAGTGTGTTCAAAGAAGGCGGTTCATAGCAATTTCTTTGGTTTGTTTTTTAAATACTTCTGTCTCAGTCCTACTGCTCATGGAGACTGACTTACTATTGATGTTCTTCAGTGAATCAGGCATTCCCCTCAGGCTGCTGTAATGAAATCACCGAGATTTGTGGGGAAGGTAGAAGAGGAAAAGAAATCCTAAATCGTGCTCTTTTTTAGTCCTCTGAAGATTCCCAACAGCAAAATGAGACAAACAAGTTTCACTGTGACCTACAAACTAACTACCCAGCACTAGGATGTTATTTGGCACCTCGGAGACTTAGAGCAATTAGCTAAACATTCATGGCGCCCCCTAAGAAACGTTTAAGATACAAGTACTTTTGAACTTCTAGCACATCACTTTTTGCACTCTGAGTGTCAGCGCATGGCGGAGTTTTCCCAGGTGGCACTCTGCAGTGTCCCCTCGGCCGCTCCTCGGGAGCAGCGCCGCGGGCGGGCAGGGAGTGCGAGCAGCGGGACAGCCGAGCCAGGAGCGAGCCCGGCCGGGCGCGGGGAGCGCGGCGCAGGGGGCGGGGCCGGTGGCTCCCGGGCCCCGGAGCCCGTCTGCTGCCGGGGAGCCCGGCCCGGCCCTGCTGCCCGAGGAAGCCAGACGGGGAGAGAGCAGCTCTCCGGCCGGTTTGGTAGGTGAGGTGCGGGAATCTCTGCCGGGTGTCGCCCCGCTGCCCTTCGCGCTTTTGGAACTACGAGCAGCCGGGTTGTTCGTTCCTCTGATGGATAAAGCGAGTCGCCGGGTAATTAAAATTAGCGAAAATATTCTGGTTTTCTAAATGCTATTTTTTTTCTCTTTTCTGCCTGACTTCAGGGATTGTAAGAGCTGGTCTGTTCAGGGGAGGAGGGTGTCTCACTTCTCCGCGTTTCAGGAATTGCGGTTTTCTGCTTTGGACAAACGAGTTTTCCAACTGCTTTGTTTCCAAGGTTTCGGTGCAGACCGCATCCATTAACGCCGTACGCGCTTGCCCCTCTCCCGTCCTAAAGAAGGGTCTTGTCGGGGTTTGGGATTTCAAATTCCTGTGATAAACGGGACCCAAACTTCAGTGTAGTTTTGGTGTCTGCTCTCGTAACCTTTTAGCAGATTCCCCCCAAAACCTCTGATTGTCTGGCAGTCGATTATGTTTAAGAAAAAAACAAAAAAGGCCAGAAAATAATCAGGTTTTTTGTGGCCATTTCAGGGTCTTTCTCATGCCCTGAGCCTTGGAGGGAAAACTCGCGGCCACTCGAGCATTGCGGTGAAACAACTCATTCAAAGGAGCGCCGTTTCCTCCCGCCCCTTGTTCCAGCAGCCCCTCCCGGCTTCCTATTCCTCCAAACTAATTTGTTTCTACAGAAAAAGTGTGGGATTTTTTTCTTTTTTTTCTTCCTCCACTCTTCCCACACAAGAAACTCGCAGATCCAGCTGGGAGTTTCTCCGCGCAGCCCTGCGTTGCAACACGGGGACGCGCCCCCGAGAGCGCCGGGGCTGCCGCCCGCCCGCCGAGCGCGCCGGGGAGCGGCGCTGCCGGGGAACGTGGGCACGGAGCTGCTGCCGCCCCGAGCACACTTTGGGCATCCCGAATGAAAAATCGGCAGGAGAAATCGCATTAGGCAAAAGGAGGAGAGTCAACGCTTCCAAAAAGATCGTTTGCGCTGAGCAAAGCTTTTTAAAAGTATCCATTTTTGTTTTGGTTTTTTTTGGGGGGGAGGTTTTTGTCCGTGCTCTTGGCCAGGCTGCGGAGCTCCCAAGAGGGGAGGCTGGAGGCGGAGGGTGTGCGGGGACGGGCCCGCCGGTTCCCGCCTTTGTTCCCCGAGAGGCTCCCGCAGCCGCGTGGCTGGAAGCTGCTCCGTGCCCGCCGCCCTCCCCGGCCGCTCCCGGGCTCCGCGGGGGCTCCGGGCGATGGGGACGGGGAAAGGTGGCGGGGAGGATCGCCGTCGGTTCGCGCTGAACTGGGGGGTCGCGGGGCTGCCGGAGGAGGCAGCAGCCATCGGGGGGAACCCCGTGGGGGCGGCGGGGCGCCCTCCAGCCCGCGACTTCCCCGGCGTGTTCGATTCTCCCGGGTTCCGAGGGTTTCGGGAGAGCCCTTGTTGCCGCGGGTTCGGCCGCGCTGGGGGCGGCGGGGCCACAGGAAAGGAAGAATCGCAGCGCCTCATCCACGCTGAGGGGAGCACAGAAAGCACCTGAGGTGTTTGGGGATCTGTAGTTTCGTTAACTGCTTCTGTGCAAGATTTTGGGAGTATCTGGAGATGGGAGACTGCCATTAGCCGGTGTAAGCAACTACACGGAGCGCAAGGCAATGATAAGAACCCTTGTAACTTGGCTCGGCAAGGCAGTGGAGAACTCGGTGCGTGCTGCAGCATCCTCAGCTCGGGACTACCCAGGCGCATGCCTGAGGATCTCTTAGCAGCAGTGTTGAAAACTACCAGTGCAGCTGTTGAAACCTGGTTTGTATGATGCCGCTTGTTCTCACTTTTGCTCGGCTCTTGCATTTCTTCTAGCAGTTGAAAAGGAAAAAGGATGGGGCTAGGAAAGGAACAGATTATTTTCTAAAAGGGAAAACAGTTGCAATCTAAGGGTTTCTCTCTCTCTCTCTCTCTCTCTTTTTTTTTTTTTTTTTTTTTTTTTTTTTTTTTTAATGTTGTTGTTGAATAGGGCAGGAGACAGTTGATAACTGTTGATAACAGCCATGGAATATTCTATCAGTATTCCAGAAGCCTGGACTGTCACATAGAGCTGGGTGATGCTATGGTATTATGGAATTTACTGATGGTTTTGCCCAGAACTAGTTCCGTAGTTCAGTATCTATTATATACAGAAATGTAGTATCGCAGTAAAAATGTGGGCTTTTTTTGCAGGTAAGGGGTTTGCAGTTTATTTGTTTGTTTCTCTGCTCAGAAATATAATAGTATCTGCTTACTGCTTGTCTTCCACTGAGTGAAAGAAAACTATATCACTTTCTGCTTTCTCTGAGATCCCAAATTATTGAGAAACAAACTGGTTGCTCCTGCTGCCCAAAGCACTAGTTGGGACAGTCTCTCTGACATCTGGCCAAACTGGAGTAGTGAGTGCTGATGCTAGGAATGGTAATTCACCTACAGATTAGGGACAAGCACGTGGAAAACCCTGCAAGTCATGGCTTATCGTTGGGAATGCAGAGGCTGATGTGTTTGGTGTCACTCTGCACCTACAGTGTTACAGCACCCAGGATGAGCATTGCCTCTGCCCTGGTTATCCTCTGTGCCTGGGCGCTTGTCCAGGTGATCCTCTAACTCGAAGATGTTGGTTACTGGAAGTACAGAAGTACTGAGAGGGTTTTGTTGTCGGGAAACCTCCCTGTGGCATTGCTCTCACTGCAGTGGGTCTGGCTGGGCGCTGGGATTGGCAGAAAGAAGAGGAGGGAACCAGAATGTGATGGATTAGCACTGAGCTGCTGTGACGGATTAGCATTGCACCACCAGCTCTTCCTTCCACACGGCACTTGCAGAGTTTAGTCAGACACTTTCCTTAGCCTCCTAGGATGGGCGCATCTCAAGTGAGGCTCATTATTCAGCAGGCTTCAGTAATAATTAATCTTTAAATTCCTGTAGAAAGCAGCATGGCCCACCTCAGTCAGGCTGGCCAGAAGTGAAAGCAAGATTTTTCACTGGGAAAGGAGACGTGTATTTGGATTCTTTGCAACATTTGGGAGATTGTGGTCCAGATCTTGAACTGAGATCTGTGCATTCTTGAGCCCTCAAAAACTGAAATAATAGTCATGGACACCAGAGGTTCCCCTCATTCGTAAGTTTTCCAGGTAGGACATTTGCCCCTGGCAGCAACAGGGAGAAAGCTGTGGAAGGATGTTTGAAAGATGACACTTCAGGTAAATTTTATAGTCAATGGGGAAACCACCATAATGCATGGAAGTAGGATGATGACACACCTTGATTTGGGAATTGCATCATTTTGGAAAGAATCTGTACCCGTCCTGAAGTTTACTTGTTGCTTGCCTGGCTTCCTAGTCTGATCTTCAACTCAGAATTGTGGCTTGGAGATGCATGCCCAAATAACTCAGGAAGTGGGACATTCACACTGCAAAGATCACAGACTGAAGGATTTCCTGCCTTGGCTTTCTGCAAAGCAGTTTCATGAAGTCAAGGTTGACTGTCTGGTACCAACTCCAGTTTTCTGAATGAAGTTTAAAACTTGAATAAAAAATGGTCACTCAGAACTTCTAGGAATGCTGCCATGCTCTGAAGGTACATGATCACTTTTCAGCTCAAACTCACCAACTCGGGTGAGGCAGGGACTTGGGAATAAATAACTTTTTTTGTCAACACAGAGCACATTGTTGGAGGTGCTTTGGGATACGGCAGCAAAGGAAGAGACTTAATTGGTCCTTTGCATTTAGAGCTAAGGAAAGTTTCTTCAAATTGAACACGCTTTTGGCCCACTAAGACTGCTCACATTTTTTCTCCTATTGTATCATTTTTTCTTCAAATTCATCCAAATGCATCATTTGTTTCTTCCAGTCCCACTTCCACTAAGACCTGAGGAGGCTTGTCAGACAAAACAGACCTTTTGCCTTAGGGCAGAAAACTTGGTTTTTCTTGTTCTTTAAACTGCTACTCATCAGTAGCAGTTTACAATGAGCACTGCAGCCCAGTGCCGTCAGCCCTCGATTAGTTGTGTTCTTGTAACGAATATGAAACACACAGAGGAAGGATGAACTTTCTGCTGTTTGACTTGGTTAACTAAAGGATGCTTAGTCTTTAACTTTGCACTGTGCACCAGACAGCGCAATCCATGTGTTTTATTTTTAAAAACACACTGAGTGCTTTCACAGCTCCTCCTTGTAATTTTTCTGACTTTCCCATAACATATTTATTCACTGCATTTTTGGTAAGAAGTCTTCTAATGGGTAGTAAGAGTGGCAAGTTACCATACCTGTGACTAATTTTTTTCTGAGGTTCTGGCTGCTTTGTCAACAAGATCTGAGTAAAGTCCTGTAGTAATTACAAATACCGGCTTTATAGTGCAGTGTCCTCTAGGTTCAACTTTCCAGAATTATCAGGCTTCTTTAGTGAAGGCTTCTTTCTTTTCCTTCTTAAGTGATGCTTTAAGTCATCCCTGCCTTGTAAGCCTCTGCTCCCATCTTTGTAGCTTCCTTCTACTGCCCACAGACTGGTGTTTTGTGGTTCTGTCTCTCATTGAATTGCACTTTTAGTTTCTACTTAACTCCCGTTTCACTAAACTGTCCTCACAGCAGTTCCTAATCTGGTGCTGTGTGTATGCAAGTGCTGCAAGTAGTTTGTTACATTCTTGGCCTTATATCAGTCTTGCAAAGAAGTGTGTATGTGTAAATACACACATATATACAACAGACATGTATTTTTATATATGTAAAAATAAGGTTTTACTGGCTCTTGATGGCATTGACTAGTGTGACCTATTATCCCTTTATCCTAAGCTGAGACAAGCACTTCTGGTTAAATGCAAATACACAAGTTCCTTCATTTAGTTTACAAAGACTGTCGTCTTGGAGAAATCTCACCGCTTATTAAAAGCTTTGGGAGTGTTTCGCAGCTCCTTTGTTTGACTTTTCTTATCTGATTAGCATCTTGAAGCTAGGCCCGAGGAACTCTTTGCTTTGCCCTCTGGTTTGTGGCTTGTTGTGGCTGCTTGTTAGCAGCTCTCAGCGAGAGCTCTTGAGCACGGTGAGCTGGAACTGCAGGATGCTGTTCCTCAGTGGCTGCAGCTCTGCGTTCCTCCCAAGTGCATGGGGCGGGGGAGGACGGGTGCTTTGCTTTCTTTTTCTGCCATGAGCCTGTGCTCGTCCTGCTCCCCATATTTAATAACAATTAAAAGCAGGCAAGTATCTCCTATTCAATCCCTGCCCTCGTTGCATCGCAGAATACTGTATAAAAGCCAAAATTAGTTCCCACAGAAGTAGGAGAGGATTAATGGAATTCATCCCACCCCGTTTGCAGACAGGCTTAAACAAAGCCTTGCACCGCTATTATCCCAGCCAATCTGCAGCTCCTTTGTATACGTTGAGGTGGTTCTCGATCCACATTATTCTAAAATCTGAAATGCTTGTGTCTTTCTGGCTGGCTTGAGGCAGTCACGGGGACCCTCAATGTGCGTGTAGAAGCCTTCAATACTGAATCTGTTTTTAAATTTTCAAGGAACTATCAGCTTGTGATGTTAAATATTTTACTGTCTTGAAAACTTTTAAATGTGTAAACGGCATGAGAACCTTCAAATTTATGTAATCATATAAAATAATTGAAATTAAACATTTCACTACTGAACTAATGGAAAAGGATAGCTGGATAGATTAATCCAGATCTCATAGAAGCGCTAAATCAGTAGTGAAACATTATCCTCTCTGGTCCTTTCTGGTGGCCAGCTCGTTGAGTACACTTACAAAAGCAACACTCTACTATCTTCTATAAACCCCTCCCCAAACTGACAGTCCCTTCCCAAGAAGTGGGATCTTTTATACAAATAGAGATTGGAGACCATGAACTTTACAGGTCTGGATAGTGCTTGTTTGTTTAGTAGTTTGGTTACTCAAACTATCTCCCGTGCCTCTTAACATAACGTTTCTTCAGTTTCAATGCTGCAACTATTTCGGACTTTTCTTAGGTCTGTGAAGTCTGTGAATGCTTTCACAATTGAAGGCTGGAAGTTAGGAGAAATGGACAGTCTGACGTTGTTGCTATTTCTAGATAATGATTTGCCTCAAGTTAGGGTGACTCTTTAGTTGAATTTAAGGCGCTGTTTGTGTAACTTTAATTTTAAAGTAGTTAAAAATGTGAATTCTTTAACTTCCACTAGTATATCTTGAATGACTGGTACTTCATGCATTTATAGAAAATCTGTGTGTGTGTTTGTACATGTGTGTACATTTACACAGCATCTGCCCAGTTTTATCAAATTACTGCTGAGCTACCCCAAATGGTAATTAATCTCTTAAGAAAATAACTGCAGTACAGATGCTAAACAAGACGTGAATGCGGGATTGGACAGACTGCTTGATTCAAATAAATGCATTTCCTATTAACGAAAGAAGACAATCCATTAGATGGGATTATGCAAGGAGCAGACAGGGTCATTAATAACTTTCCTCTTCCCTCAGCCTCGAGCAGAATACAGCATTTCTCTCTGCTTAAGAGCTGGCGGTAGCTGTGCACAACAGTGAATGGGAGGGAGTGAGGATAAACAAGGGCAGACTCTGTTCAGGGCCAAGGAACAGTGGGCAATGACTGTCTCTTCTTAAGTGCATGTAGGTCTGTGGGTGTACAGAAAGATGGTCATCTTAAAGAGGTTCTCTTCCTCATTATCCTTAATCAGAAAGCTCATTTTTTTTATAATTAATTATATATGCATATATGTGCTTCCTTAGACGTTGACAGAAGTATTGTTTCTCCACAGAGTGGTTCCTTTTCTAGGCTGATCCTACAGTTTAAATTACTAGACCTTTGTGTGTAAGCGTGTGCTTTGTTTGAGGTACAGCTTTGTGCATGGTGGATTCAGTGGAGTGTTGGACCTTGTGCTTGCTGGGTGTGTGTATGTGGTGGGGAAGGTATGGCCTTGAAACTGCAGACCTGGGTGGCTCCCTGACAACAGAACTGAAAACCAGGCTATGCTCCTGGTTGATGGAAGAGTTTTTAGTAAAAGTGGTGTCAGTTCTGATCTTAGGATGGGAATGAGCACTAGTGTTCTGCAACCCAGCTTCCTCAAACTCTTGTGTATGTGGTTTGCAGGTTACAGGCAAACCTGCAGATTTGTCTCCCCAGGCTCTACTTGTAGGTTTGGGAAAAGAAACTCTCAGAGGAAAGGATTTAATGCAGAAAAGGTTGATGGGTGACTTCTGTCATGCTCAGTCTTTTATAGAGCATAAATGGTGTGTGAATGGTAAGTTATAATGAGACTAAGCTGAGGTGAATGAGCCATGCTTAAGAGAGACATGCAGATTTATGTAGCTGAGATGATTTGGGAAGTTGTGATGGGATGACACTCTGCTATGTGGATTCAAGAGTTCACCTCTGGTCTGTGCTAACTTCAGTGCAGAACAGGGAGAGTTAATCTAATAGAGCACTAAGAAAACCCACCAGTTCCCACACCCTGCAAATTAACAAGTATATTTGACATTTTTAATTGCAACATGTTTTATCATCATTGGTCTAACTGAAAGAGAAAAACACAATAAATTGGCACAAAACCAGCCTGCATCCTAATCTAAAACTGAACTTAAAAATTCTCATTTGGCAGGTCTTTCTGCCTCAGTGCCTGCATGGTAGTGGCTCATGCAACATCCGAGCTCTTGCTGCACTATGGGACATCCATCTGGAGTTTGATGCTGAATTGGGATCATAGGCTACAGTATTGTCTGAGGAAGAGGGATAGACTGGGAACCATATGAGAGAATATTTACTCTGGAATGAAAATCTCAAAATCTAGAAATGGTCATGGTACAATGGTGTTAGCCTTCTGTTTAAACAAGCCCTTCACATACTTTGACTCACTGCATTTTTTTTAAAGTATTCTTACTGGGCAAAAGAAAATCTTCTCAGAGGCCTCACAGAAAGGCAGCTTGAACTAGTCTTACAGTTAGTTGTGTCAGTCTGAAACAATTTCCTCTTTTAGTTTAGCAGTTAACATGGAAAGAAGCTTGATATTCAGGTATGGCCTGCAGACCAGAACAGAAATCAACTTTGGTTTGTGGGGAAAATAGGCAAGAACTAATATCTCCAGATCTAGCTGCAAATAAATATTTGAATGGGCTTACTTAAAACAAGCACCCGAAAATATTATTGCTTAGGTGGGGCCTTGATGTTGTATCTCTTCAACCGGAACATGCTATGATACAGGGAGATTCAGTATTAATGCCTAACTAGGGAATTTTGAATTTCTTGTCTTCCAGTGTTGAGTTTTTTACTGTACCCTTAACTGCTTAATATATCACAATTGCTTTCTCTAGTATGGGGAAAATAGTTTTCTTCAATGTTCAGCTCAAAGCTGCCATGTTTAATGGGATGTCCTTCTTGCAAGATTGTCTGCAATCCAGTTTTGTAAAGAGGTGAATACACTAATTTGGAACAGAAAGTAGTGGCAAGCCCTTTGTAATATCTCTTGCGGTCCTTGCTCACTTTTGCAGGTAATCTGTGGTTGTAATATCCTGGAAGTGATATTATAATCACTAGAAAATTCGTTATACCACTTGCACAGAAGCTTCCAGATAAGAATCCAAATAAAGCAGAAATTATCTTCTGTAAAATGGAGAGGCAGGTGACTTTCCAGAGGCTATAGTAATGAGGTAACATTACAGCTGCAGTTTCCCTTTGCTACCTCCTTTTGCCTTGGTACATGGGAGTAGAAAAGAATGTGTGCCAGTCTCATTTGTCTTTAAATGCTGGCACTGCAAAAGTGAGCTTACACAAACGCAGACTGCTGCTCAGTGCATCATTAGAGCTCATTGCTGCCAAAACAGAGTTGGTGGGTTGTACAATAGGTGCCATTACAGCCTTTGTAGCTGTGTCTCAAGAGTTCTGACTTGTCCCTGTGGAAGTTAGTCACTTAACTTAGTCCCTCCTCTCAGGACATGTGGCCTCAATTATGTCACTGAAAGACAGAAACTTCAGAATATTGTCCTTACTATCAGTGCAAAGAGCAGGCTCTTTTCACCCAATTTGCTGCATGCAAAGCAGAAAAATTCATGTTGGTGCTTGTGCATTTTATGCAAAATCCCTAGAATTATATGAGTCATATTCTGGAGACTCATTCTGAAAAATGCCGTTCTTCCTTCTAACTTGCATGAGGAGGAGTCTGTCGTGGGTATGAGAGGTTCAAACAGCTGAGAACTGCAGTCTAATGTAGACTGATGCTTGAAAAATGTGGTCCTGCTCCTCTCCTGCCATCTCCATAGTGGCTGTTTTGGGCAACTGATCTTGATGAAAGCAATTTAAGAAGGCAAATCTGTCCTTTCTGGCTGTTGTCTCCATTTACATTGGCTTGTAGCACATGGGAAGCTTTCAGCTCATTTTAGGGGAAACTGAAGAAATAATTTTCTTTCCACCCAATAGTTACAGTAAGTGCAAAACCTCTGTAGAAACTAAAACTATATTGGCAATTAGCTGCTTCCTGGCAGTGCTAAGCATTTACAACCTGTTTCTGCTTCCAGCCCTGAAGGAATTGAACTGCTTTACTCAATTGCCATCTAAAGCTTTGCCATCCTTTTAATTTCTATGCCAACATTGTTCAGCACTTGCATGTTTTAGCCATCAGTGAGAATCAGCAATTGGGCACAGCTTCAAATGGCTCATTTTTTTGGTAGTGTTGTAGTTCTGATTCACAACTTTCCTGGGCAAAGTGCTGTGCTTCAATGCCCATTGTTTTTAATAAGGGGATTCCTCTTGACTGAGCAATTTCAGACTCACTTAAGGAGTTCTTGTTTGGAAAGCACTGGATGTTCACCTTCATGGAAAGTCAGATATCTGTTCAACCTGATAAGTCCTCCACACATGCACAAAGAGCATGTAAGAATGCTGGTGTACCATCCCAGGAATATATCCTGAGTAGGAGCTGCAGGCAAACTCAAGAGCTTGCAGGTGAAGCCTGCATTGGAGGTTGCAGAAGATGGGTTATATGTTCTTGAAACAAAATTCACACAGCTACTGTCAGTCATTGCTGCAGTATGTTCCTTATTGATGCAACATTTGTGACCTGATTCTAAACTTTTCATAGAGCTTTGGAGTACTGGACTGTTTCTTTTTGTTAATTCCATTGCCACTGTGACCATGTTTTCCTACAGAATACTTGCCTGAACTGGCTTCCACTTCTCAACGGTTTATACTGAATATGGTGTAACAGAGGAAGTTTTAACATTTTTGAAATTATTTTCTTTGCAGACTGTTTGTGACTTCTTTTCATCTTGCAAACTATGTAGGAAGGCAGTCCTAGCTAAGCAACTTACTGCATTTTTTTTTGTAGTGACCTTCTGTCACTATGGCAGGAAGTCCTAGAAGTGCCAGGAACTGTTCTCCTTTTTGTGACACAGCTCACATAAAGAAGAACCTGAAGATTAGTTTTAAAGCAAGTGCTTAATATATAAGAAGTTTTTCAAATATTGGGAAGTGAAGAAGGAGGATATAGGCCAGGGAAGAGATGACAGATAACATGACTTTTTAAGACATATCAGCTAAAGAAAAATCATCAGAGGAACCCGGGTTATATACCTTGTAGCTAAAGCTGTAAGCAGCAAACTCCATTCAGGCTTCGCTCCCATTAACTGAGACACATATTTTCTTAATCATCAATTAGTCAATCATAATGAAAAATCTCGATAAACTTGTGCTTTGATGGCTTATTTGATGTGTGAACTTGAATAGATTTCCTTCGGACTTTGTGTGTAAACAGTAAATAAATCAATACTAGAGATGGACGGGTTCAATTTCACAGGAATTATAACGGTTTAAATTGCTTCCAACACAGCAAAAAAAGTTTTAAATTCTACTTATCAAACAAAACCCTCAAACACACCAAGATGTGTTCTTTGGACCCCATAGCCTCTTTCTAAACAGATTTTGAAAGCTTCAAGAAAATCCAACTCACTGTTTTCAGGATTGTCCCATCCTTACACTAGGCTTGACACATGTCTCTGAATTTAAAGCCAGGCAGTGATAATTTTGGCCCACACAACTTTAACTGCAGCATATCTGCCTCTGTCACCTCTGTGTCTGGGCACACTCCTTTAGTGCTGTAGGAGTGGTGTTGCGGCTTAGAGGACATCTCACGTCACTCTGTGACATCTGATGTCAGGAGGGAGCGAGCAGGATGGAGGGCAGCTGAAACACGAGGGAGCATTTCTACAATGTGCCTTCTAACCTGGGCATCCACTCCAGTGCCAAACAAGCTGATACGGGGCAGCTCATGTGACAGAACTATCCTGACCTTAAAGCAAAAGCCTCTACTAGGGCTTCCAAATTTCTGTAGTACCAGAGCCTGGCAGTAGTCTTAGAATTGAAAAGACTGAAAGCTTTAGAAACAATATGCCTTACATCTGGTCCTGCAAAAGAAAACCCTTGAGTTCTATTGTGCACTGAGGTTAGGCACAGCTTGACCTCAATTAGCCACTTTCTGATACTTCCTCCAGGGATTCAGCAGGCTCATGAGGATGGGAAGAGCTGAATTTGGACTGCTGAGCAACTATATAAAGTCCAGAGCTGTTGCAAGCTGTGGAAGGTTGATGTAGTAAGGATGAGAGGGCAGAATGACTGCGAGGCTGTACCCAACAGTCAAGGACAAAACATGGACATACAAGGCAGCAGCTCTTCAGATTACTTCTGTTTGGTATTAGGTAATGTTTGAGGTCTTCCATCTTTCTGGTAGGTCTTCTTAACTTTACCCAAGAGCTGCTGATGTGAAAGGGCCAGTTGCTACAAGTTGATTGCAAAAAATGGTTCTATTTAAAATAATGTTTCCTGGTATATGCTGCATTGCATAGCAAAGCCAGTTGAGATATGAACTTATCTTCTGTCCTAGGTGGGAAGAGTGAAAAATAACTGTACATTATGGTCTTTGTCCTAAAAGACATGTTGTGCCGGGATGTGGAGTACTGAAGCCCAGCTTGTGTATGGTACCGCATGACAACATTTGTAGCTGGGAGTTTTGACATGTTCTCTCTGGGCAGTCCTACTTGGTCTCTTGGATTTAGATTTTTATCAGGGTGGCGTTAATTGGAAAAAAATATCTCCATTTTGGATGTCTTTTGGGTAAATGTTTTCTCTTTGTGGTTCTTCCTGTGAGGGTCTGTGCCTCTGGTGTCTCATGCCTAGTGTGTCTTTATTTTTCTTTAGGATGTGTCTTGTCTGTCTCTCCTTAGTTGACTTTCCAAAACTGTTCTACTTCTACCCTGAAATAAACTTCATACTGACTTTTTTCAGAAGTTAAAGTAGATCCCAAAGGATTTGCTTTTCCATAGTGGTCACTCTACAAACTATCCAGTTTGCAAGTTACGCTGTGCCAGCTCCTCTTTCACCCTAGAATATATTCCAAATGCAGAACAGTGAACAGTTTCTGCAATGAGTCATGCTGGTGGAAGTATTGAAAGGCTAAATAACAAACTCCTTTAGTAAAGACAGGATTGCTACAGGAGGGCAGAAGCCTGCAGTACTTGCAGCTAGGGGGAATACCACAGGCAGTTCTAACCTTAAATCTGCTGGAAAGAAAGGCAGTTACAGAAACTTCGTAGAGATGCTTGGTTCTTACAATCTTTCTCCTATCTTAGAGCAGATCTAACAGCTTTCAAGCCACAAGTAAGAAAATGCACAAGAGGAAAAACACCTTAATTATGGTCAGAAAAATGACTGCCAAGCATGGTGTTATGTCTGATCCATGGTGTTTCCTCTTGCTAGGGAGAGCTCATTGATGAGTTGGATTGTTTTCTTTTCCTGGAATGATGAAATTTAAATAGCAGCAAATAGTTCCTGTGGTCTCTCAACTTGTTTTCCTGTTAAGGGGAGGAGAACATGACTAAGTCCAAAGGCTGGGTCTTGTAAATGGGCTATAAAAAGTTCTGACAAGGAACTGACTGTCTCTGACAAAGAGACTCTTCTTGATCATTTGTACCTTCAGTGCACATCTCCATGCTGTTTTGGAGAGAGATGGGCAAGTGGGTATAGACCTCGTTAAATTTCATCACTATTACTCATCTATAGTCACATTTTAAAGTTTTACCTGAGAGGTATTTTTCTGAGGAAGATTGTGAACAACTAGAACAAGGAAAAGACAGACCAGACTGTTCCAGCCCTTAGCCAGTTAATTTTATGGCTTTTTTTTTTTTCTTGCAGAAAAAGCTCAAGTTCTCTTTCCTGCACCCCTGACTTCAGGAAAGCGTGCTAGGGAGCAGAAAACTGAGTCTATGCACACCTCTTGTCCCCTGCTAGCTGTTCTGTATTTAAAGGTGTTTCTATGATGTGCTTTGTGGTGGATTTTTTTTTTTGTGAATGTGTGGGTTTGGTTTGAGTGTCGGTGGTGGTTTTGGTTTTGGTGGTTTTTTTTTTTTTGTGGTTTTTTTTGTGGTTTTTTTTTCTGTAAACTGTTATTTTTCCTTAGTTGGGAAATAATCGTCATGTAGGTTAGTTTCACTGTTAGCTCGCAGTGACCGTGTCCTTTTTATCTGTGGTCTTGACTGTTGCCTTTTACCAGATGGCATTGGCAATTGCAGACTGTTTCCCAAACTTCTTCTCCAAGTGTAATATAAAAAAAGTTATATTTGGTGATGAGTATCCCTGTGTTTACCAAGGTAAACTTTGCTTCAGGTGGTTGAATAGATTGCCTTATCCTCCCTTTGCTTTCAGTCCTCTGCTTTGAGTTTATCATGATGGCAGTGAACAACCTGAGGTCCTGGTATCTTCAGAGACTCACTCCTTCAAAAGGAACTACCAAATGTTGGGATTTCTGTAACACTCCAACTTGTCTGCATCCCTGTGCTTCATCTGAAACAAGAGTAAGCTTTGCAATAGTGTTCTATTGTAAAGTTGCTGAGTTTATAACTCTGAGGTGCATTGTTTAACTTCATGTTTCCAAAATAAAAAGGGTTTAAACTGATACTATAAAAAGCGCTGACTGACTTTTATTCACCAAACTGCCCATACAGCTTTTCTGTTATGCATTACAATCTGCAGTCCTCGGATACACCAATGCATGGTTTCCATTTTGAACAGCTGGTCCCCTTCCTGGAGCACCACAAAATTGCCCCAGGTTTTCTTATATCACTGTATACTTTGTTGTGCTCTCATCATGCTATTCTAGTTGCAAGACTTCAGATGGCTAAAACAGTCTCAAAATATTTGTTGCACATAACTTCTGACTTGAAAGCGATAGCTTGTGCTCTCTTGCTTCAGGGATTGTTTCCATGCAACAAGTGCATAGTTTGTGGCATGTTTTTCCTCGTGGTGCTAGTCCTACATTTCTTGCTTGGCTGCTATTTTTGGCTTTTTATGGGATGAATAAGTAGTTGCTTCTTCAGGCTGCTCTTGTTTATTATACACCAGAGACAACTCTGGCTACAAGAACCAAATTTTAAAGTGCGGGGCAAGAAGGCTAAACTTGGGTGGCTTTTTGTGCTTTGGATTCTTCACTCAAACCCCGGCTGGCAGCAGCGCTGTAAGTGTGAGCAGTACTTGTGGCAGGGCAGCCTAACGAGGGGCCAGTGCGTCCGTGTGTCGGTGTCGTGTGTCGGTGTCCCGTACGAGTCAGGCGGCGGGAGCGGCGCGCGGGGCTCGCGGCGCCTCGCGCCCGGCAGCCNCTTCCCCGGCACCAGTCGCAGGGCTCCACCTGGCTCCGGGTTTAGCAGACTGGCGGCCCAAAATGCAAGCTGTAAACCCGGCCGTTTGTAGGGTGCGGCGCTCTCCGGGCTTAGAGGAGTTTTAAAAGATTGTCATCTGCCGGCTGACGGCAGTGGGGGTTTCTGTGTCAGTCTTCTCTCTCACTGGCCTCGATAAGCTTGCCCCGGTCCGCTGACCGCCTCTGGTTTGCTGCCAGTCGGTTCTTTATTTTTTATTTAGGGGAGTGGGAGGGATGTGTTTATGTGGGTGATGATGGGCAGCGACTGAGAAGTCAGCTCGTTTCCATGACTAAACCTAAAACCAAATAACAGCTCACTTAAACTTTTCTCTTCTTCCCATTCAGAATTTACATGTGTCATCTTCATGAAGGAAAGAAACACTAGAAGATCCGACTAGAACTGTGGTGTTTGCTTCAAGATGCCCCAAAGGGAAAATACTCATCGGCAAGTCTCATCTTTCAAAACTGCCTGCTTTCTTTCAGTCAGAGAAAAACGTTTTTTGAGAAAGATGACTTGTGAAGTCTGTGAACAAAGCTGTCTTCACAAGGATACTGAATGAAAGACATCATGCCTTACAAGGGGCACTTATCTTGAAGGGTGACACTGTGCTCTTAAACTAAATCACAGGCACTGTAAAAACACTGATCCTCAACAAGAATAAGGATTATAAAAACTGCATCAGAATGTTTTTTAGTCCCAGAAGAGTCAGAAAATGCCATTTTTTGCAGATATGTGCCACTTGCTTCATACTGTGCCTCATGATTTTTTGGGTACCGTTTGATAATCACATTGTGAGCCATATGAAGTCCTATTCCTACAGATACCTCATAAATAGCTACCATTTTGTGAATGACAGCCTGTCTGTCAGCAGGGATAACCTGAACAGAGTATCAAGCTACCAGTACTTGATCAACCACAGAGAGAAATGTCAGCAGCAGGATGTCCTTCTCCTGTTGTTCGTGAAGACTTCTCCTGAAAACGGTCATCGAAGGGATGCAATTAGACAAACTTGGGGTAATGAGAAGTATGTTCGTTCTCAACTTAATGCCAACATTAAAACCCTTTTTGTCCTAGGACGACCAACAGACCATCTGCAGAAAATGTGGCAAAAAGAACTTGAGTTCGAAGACCAGAAATACCGGGATTTGATTCAGCAAGACTTCTTGGATACTTTTCACAATCTTACTCTCAAATTGCTTTTGCAGTTTAGCTGGGTGAAAGCCTACTGTCCTCATGCCAGGTTCATTATGTCTGCAGATGATGATATATTTATCCATATGCCAAATCTCATTGCTTATCTCCAAAGTCTCACACAAATGGGTGCTCAAGATCTCTGGATTGGTCGTGTCCATCGTGGATCCCCTCCCGTAAGAGACAAGAGTAGCAAATACTATGTTCCGTATGAAATGTACCCGTGGCCCTCTTACCCTGACTACACAGCAGGAGCTGCATATGTAGTGTCAAATGATGTAGCAGCTAAAGTCTATGAGGCTTCATTGACTCTGAATACAAGTCTTTATATAGATGATGTTTTCATGGGTCTCTGTGCCAATAAAATGGGAATTGTACCACAATATCATGTATTTTTTTCTGGGGAAGGAAAGGCTCCATATCATCCCTGCATTTATAACAAGATGATAACATCTCATGGACATGTAGATGATCTTCGCCAGCTCTGGAAGCAGGCTACAGATCCCAAAGTTAAAAAGATTTCTTCAGGGATTTGGGGTAGAATGTACTGCAGACTAGTCAATATTGTGCTTCTCTGTAAACTGCACTACGTGGACACATATCCTTGTTTAGCTGCGTTTTCTTAATACTTGAATATCTGCATCGAAGATCCACTGAGCCAAGACAGAGCAAAACATTTTAGGTGTTTATCCAAAATATGTAAACATGGAAAGAGGTAAAAATTACACATGAATACCTGGGGTGGGCAAAGGGAGAGGAAAAAGACGGTCCCAAGGTCCCAGATTCTGTTCAGAGACTTATTGGAATAGCTTTCCTGTTATACTTTTTACATTGTAGCCTGTTTTTTTACAGTCTTCAAGGGATGCAAGTCTGGATTATAAACTGTAATGGACTTGACTTCTAGACTTTGAAATGCTTGTTGGAAGTATCTGTTTCTTTGAACTTGTCAGTAAGTCTTGACGGGGTTTTTTTTTTAAAGCTATGTAAACTAAGGCATGTGGCAAAAAAATCTGTTATATCAGAATGGAGTAGACCTTTCAAAGCATGAGGAAAGTAGAACTTCTGACTCGATGAATGAGACTATCACAGTAGTTTAAGGTAGTGTAAACTCTCTACAAATATTCACCATTTCTCTATGCTTCATACAAAGTCAGTTTGGCCCTGCACAGCTGACAAGTAGTGAGTGCTAGAAGTGAAGATCTGCTACAACTGTTTTCTTAAAGCTCTCCCAAATCTTTGAAAGAGGGAAACAATGTTTGGCTGCCCTCTGACTTGGTGGTTTTAAGTAACAAAGGAACCCCCTTTAGAACCTGAAGGTATAAAAGAACAAATACTACTCATGTGATTGGTTGGGATGATATTTCTCTGTCTTCTGAAAACTGAGTTAGCATATTTAAAAACTCCAATCTTTAATAAGCAAATAAGTAAAGTTAGTTTTCTTCTAATAGTGCTTCTGTTTTCCAGTATTCTAGAGGTGAAAAGCAAGCAAAAATCCCCGGGAGTGTTACTTAGAGCTAGTTAAAGACTTTAAGGCTTAAAAAAGCAAAATTTCATGCTTGCACTAACAGAGAAGGAGGATATTTTCTGTACAAACTTTGACTTTGCATTGAAGCCATAGGGAGATGGTGATTCACACAAACTCTGTACACAAATCATAATAACTAAAATATTTCTCCTGAAGTCAAAATTGTCTTTAAAATTTCAGGGTTGTTTGTGTCCACAAACCTCTGTACCTTGAATATATCTCAATGTTACTATCATTTGCAAAGGAACATAATGCCTATGCTTTGTAAACCAAAACAGAGCTAAGTGATGCGCAAACTGCAGCCCTTATGAGCTGTCCTGTGGTGCCATAAAGATACTGCAGAGAAGCAGAGTAGTAGGCTGCCTGCAGTCCTTGCACAGCTCAGTCATGGTGCTTCCACAGACTCTCAGGACAGATATCTTAGTTGCTAATTGCCAAACCTGTGGCAGGACTTGCTAGTTTGAAGCTGTGAGTAGTACACTTGGTTTAACTAACTGCTCCTGCTCTCGGAGCTGTGCTGCAGGTTTTCTGATTTGAATGGATAAAGGCATCTGTCAGTGCAGACAGAATGAGGAGTGAGCTCGCTGGCTGTTCTCGAAGCTGTTCAGATGGAGGGTAGGTAGCTAATGGAACTAAGTCAAACATGTAACTTTCTATAATTGTCTTTGCAGAAGGAAGACTATAAGATTCCTAACTGGTCCCAAATGTTGGGCATATAAAGAGCCCACAGATAAATTATTTATCAGCATCAGAATGACTGATAACAGCTTTACTTCAGAAGGAACAAATCCACTTCCTTTTCCTGCCTAAACAAATGGATAATAGTACTGGGGATGTAGATCTATACAACCTGTTGCATACAGAGAAAATAAATGCACATATAGAGAAAGTATTATTCTAGATTGAAGGAAAGCTGCTTCATCAGATTTCTGACTTGTTGTGAGCCATTTAAATCAACAACAGCAAAAAAAAGCTTCACAGCAAAACTGCAATGCTGGAAAAGCCACCCTGATCACTGAAGGGAAAGAGGGTCTTCATATGCAGTATGCAACCAAAACGTACCAGTGAGACTATAGTCTTCCAGCATATCTATGTTTTGGGATTTGTTTTCACTCACACATGCAAAAGTAAAGTAATTTTAAGTAGCTTTAACCAGCTAACATCCTAACGCTGCTTAAATGTAGTTGCCATTATCTGAAAGTCACTTTTGACCATTGAAATACTTTGTTTTCCAGTTGGTTTGAGTTTTGTTTGGATTGTTTCTTAATCTTAAAAGGGCCTTGATGTTTGTAGTATGCATTTTCCTTTGCTGCAGTGAAAAGAAGTTGCTTGTTGAATAAAAAGGAAAGCATGAAAGCACTCCTTTCAAAAAAATAGAAGAGACATAGAAAACTTCATATTTTGTGGTTCTAAACACAAATTAAGATTTGTACACTTCCATCAGGAATCTTTTTAACAATAGTCTCAGTGCTCCAATGCAGGGCTAATAGGTTTTACTTCTACAAATAAAACTGTATCAGCCTGAATGGTCACTCCTCATTAAGAGTTTGACATTGTTGCACAGCATATTTAATGCTATTTTTTTACCTGTTTGGTTTGCATCAGTTTCCCTTTGATATTACTAATTTTTATACAAAGTATTCAATATTTATTCTTAAACTTTGCTCTGTACCACATAAAGACAGTTGTTTTGTAAAATTTGTTTTGAATAAACAGACTTATTTCTTTTAAAAAAACTAAAGAATACAGAAAAGGTAAATATCTGTTGTTGGTTATTTTTGTAACTGACAGGATCAGTTCTGATACTTTTAAGTCTTGTTCTATGTTCCCTTTTACAAGAGGATTAAAAACTTCCCCCCATTCCCCCCTTGCCCTTGGTGTGTGCAAAAGGCAAAATTGGTGTTCCCAAGAAAAGACAGAGCTCACAAATTTGCTTACCAAACTTCTAGGTCTAAGGTTGTATAAAACTGCCAGGTATTAGAAGCTGAACCTGTTGTTAATGTTATAATTTGTATGTTCTCTTCAGGCAGCCATTCCCCTGGAGATGTGTATCTGTCTACACAAGATTTCAGATCATACTTTGCACCTTTGGAACAGTAGCTGATGGTCTGGGGACCAGACATGGTATTTTGATAGGGTATAATTAAATTCAGATAATTATGATTTGTGTGTCTCTCCAATTTGTCTGGCATAATGTATCAAGTTAGGGTTTTTACAGATGGAGTCATTTGCATCAGGTAACTCCAGTGTATGAGACAAGGCATAACTAAAGCATGAATTATCTAGGTGATAGTGAAGAAGAGAACAAAGGAAATGATGTCAGGATTGTGGCATTTAGCTTCTTGCAGGGTGGGGTTTGTTGTGGGTTTTTTTATTTTCTGGGGGCTTTTTATTTAATTGCTCCCTTTGGCCTAGAAACTGCAGTTCAGCTAAAATTGGGTTTGCTTGATACCTTTTGTTGAAGCAATTTCAGTATCTGGTGCTTTAGAATGCATCATTAATAATCTTTTTCTCAAGATTTTGCAGAAACCTAGAAGTCCCTCAGAGGTATATAGTCAGATGAGAATATTCTGAACATTATGAGAGGATCTTTTAACACTGGGGTTTTTTTGTAAATACATGAAGGCTTATTCTAATGACTTCTTCCCTCACATCTTGTAATTAATGCTTCTAAGAGAAAAAAAAAACTGTAAAAAAGCCCCAACTCAAACAAAATATAGCTCTTGTTTGCTTTTCTATCTAATAGACTCGGTATAAATGCATGGCTGTAAGCATTTCAGTGATTTCATTATTGCTAATTATTGATCTTGGTGAACTTCAAAGAGGTTGTAGGGAATGTACTGTAAATGCAGTAATGTGCTTTCTAAGAAGAAAAAAAAATTATAATGGCTTATATGTGCAGCCTTACCTCCTCCTTGTTGACAAGTTCTCATCACTTTCACTGGTCACCAGGACTCTGCTAGATCCTCCTTGACTGGCTTCATGCATCACTTCAATCTGAATGAGAAGGACATGTTAAAACTGAAAATACTCAATTGCTAAAGCTTTTATTTAAAGAACTTTAACTCTTTGAAAGAATAAAAAGCAGATCCTACTTAACCTAGAAAGTCACTAGACGAGTTCAAATAATTGAATTCTAGATATGCAGAAATATCTCCTATTTATATTCTCCATCCTCGCTCAGTGTTGGCATGGAGGCATTCCTTACTCCAGGCAAAGTCATTATATTCTTGCACCACAGAAGGTGAATTATCTCCTTGTGTAGATAATTAGGGGCATATTAATCTGCTCTTTAGACTCTGGAACTCCTCTTTCATTTCCTGTCTGAAGCCAACCCAAAGACTTCATATTTTCTGAGTTCTTTGTAGAGTGCCCTGTAGAGAAGTGTGGGAATTCTCTGTGTCCCACAGCAGGGCTGGGTGAGGCCCTGTTGAGCACAGGTACCTGTGCCCAGGCTGAAACAGAGCTTTTGCACAGCTCCAGTGTTTGTTTTGATAAACACACACTCCCTTGTCCAGTCTTGCAGAGCTGGATCATTCCAAGTGCTTTCCAGGTGAGTTTTAAGCAGGCTTTTCCTCCTTTTGCCTGCAGCTTTAAGAGCAGCAAGCACTACTTGCACTTACTTAAAAGCTAATCTCTTCAAGTTCCGTTAAACAACCCATCTGCTGAGTTTGCTGTTAATCCAAGCCAACATCTAAATCCCAGCAGAATCCAAGTTCCTGAGCCCTGTCATTTTTAAGGGCTGATTCTTACATTCTATATTGCTAAATTATTTAACTGGTTGATGATAGTGATGGAATCCAGTAATGAACTGTCCTCATCTGAACTATTATCAGAACAATGGGAGGAAAGGTAGCAGGGCATAATTTGCAGTGTGGTCTTGGGAAGTAGATTTAAAAATTATTGAATGGATGTTTTAAAAAGCCTATACCATGTTGCTGCATCCACCTAACTAGGTGGGAGGAATGCAACTAATTACCTTCATTACTGATGAGAGTAAAACTAATTCTATAGTCACTTTCCGTGAACTGAGGCAAAGGGGAAACCACCTGCATATTCCTGCTGATAACTGTTTTATTCTGTGCTTATTGCTGAAGTTGTGGACTGTGCTGGCCTTCAGAAAATGGATCACATTTAAGTTTTACTTTCAGCTTTAAAAGAATAAAGATGAAATGTATGAGGAAGTCAGGGTTGTGGATAACAGACAAGTTGAGTTAAAGTAGCTTGTCCTTATCAGAGAGTTAACTTAGAAATGCTCGCTTTTTTTTTTTAATTCCGAGTATATATATGTAATTCTATATTTCTGTTTTGAGTTCTCACAATATGGGATGTCCCCAAATTACAGGTAATCCTACCTTAATCCCACCTTTTGTCTTCTTAATGCTTTTCTTTTTTGATAAATCTACTTCAGAAACAGTCTTTGGAGGGCAGGAAATTTCTGTAGACCTCCTGTTGGTAGCTGAAAGAGTAAAAAAGGAAAGTAATATTAGAAAACACATCCTAGAAGTTAAAATTCTACTTCCTAATAACAGCAATGAGCAAAGTGGTAAATGAGAGCTGGCTTACAGAACTGAGCTGTGCCGGAGCAGTGAGGGAGTGGGTGGAACAAGGGATGGGGTCCCTTGTTCAGTGCTGTTCTGTCTCTCAAATTGGCATCTTCAGCTCCACACTGTAAGGATTACTTTGGTTTGGCTTCCTCTGGGAAAACCATCTTTAGGACAGCACAGGTAGATGTTTGCAGCATCACCTTGGTAATTGTCACTTGCACGGTGTTGCTTGTGTGGGTTCCCAAAGGAAGGAACTTTTGTTTCTGGTAATGGTTTTATGATGTTGGATTAAAGCATTGTTCCCTTAAGCTTTCATTACATGAACAACTCTCAAAAGAGTTCAGCAAATCACAATGACAGGTGTGTAAGGACAGAATCTGAGGATATTATTTAGAATATGCTCCGTTGTATCAGGTTTGGTGGCCCTTGCAGGCTCTGAGGTGTCTGAGGCTACTGGACAGTCAACAATAAAACCACCTGTGCTGAGCCTCCAAAGCAAAGGTTAAAATGAACTATGAGAAGGGAAATCATACATTTATTTGGCTTGAGTAGAAAATAATCTCTGTTACAGCTTTTTCTTTGTTTTAGATTGGTTATGAGTTCACAGCACATGCAAGTACAAGGCCAACAGCACCCTTCCTTCCTTGCTGAATTGTTATGGGCAGCTATTCATGTCATGGGTGAAAACATGTATGAAAGCCAGATGAAATTCCAAAAGAATCTGGGTCAGGCAACAAAGAACAAAATTGAGGTTAAGTCTTTTCCTTTTTATATTCTGGCAAAACTTTTCTAATTGAACAAGCACTTTTTCTAAGAATAAAAGCTGATGTTTTCAAATGCATCTGGCAACTTTTTGTTTAAGAGGGTTTTCACCAAGTTTAATGTTTTGAAGTGTTGAGATAGACATGAATGTTTTCTTCTTTGGGAGAAGCTGAGGGATAAAGTAAAAAAGATGCAGACATCTTTGAAATGAGCAGGATGTAGTATCAAAGGTTTGATGCAAGAGAGGTCTGAACACATTTTAAAAAGAAATACTTTAACAAAGTTTTAAATGCCCTTGTCATTATATTCCTCTTTTAAAGTAGTTTTAAAAAAAAAGCAAAAAGAAGCACATAGAAGCACCCCAAATTAAATTCAGTTAAAAAGACAACATGTCAGTTTCACAGATGATAATAATGAAGCTGACATTTCTTCTACCCTGTGTCTTTTCAACAGCCTTATCACACAGCTGGGAAAAGAATTAATTAAAGCAGCCTCTCTCCAACTCTTCCCTAAATCCTCTCAGATTTATCTGATGCTGAATGACATAAGGACTTGGCAATGCCCATTTCATGCCTATTACCTCCTCACAATGATTCCTTACTAGAAAGTTTCCTCAATGGAGCAGTGAAATCTGGCAGTCACCAGCAGCTATAATTGACTGGTAGAGAGTTCTTGTGGTTCCCAGGACTGAGCTGAAATGCGTCTTGGCTGTTCCATCACTCTTTCAGAATATACAGCAGGGGATTTGTTTTGATTTTGAACACTACTTTCAACAAATACCTTATTCCCATCCCCAAGCAAGCTTTCCCTGAAGTAGTATTTGTTCTCTCAAAGGTATTTTTATTTCACCCAAAAAGTAGTGTAGTGACGTTTTGGAACCAAGCGGACAAGAAAATGCAAGATGCAGCACATGGGAGTTATCGATCCTGATTGTCAAACTTCTTCATACCTTTCTAATCTGCAGGGAGGGTGACTGCTGCTGTTGCCAAAATCAGAATATTTGGTAAGTGTTCAAATGGGTCCTTTTATGTGTTTTCCCATGAAACTTTGAGTAAAGGGTCTAAGCATCAGCAAATTCACCCTTTTCTGTATTGATGCACACTGGAGATTCTATTTAGCCATTAAGTCTCAGCTACCACAATCATGACAAAACAGGCTGTGATCAGACCTATTACACTAAAAACTGTTATCTCCTGGAGCTTCTCCCAATATATCCTATTTATACCTTGAAAAGTCAGCATAAAGAAAATAGATCTAAGATTTGGCCACCAAGACATTTTTTCATAATCTTACCCACACCTGAATATCCTAGATACGCTGCCCTCTCTAAATCTGAGTTCAGTCCACTGGATTGCTCTACAATCTGATTCACAATTTTTATGGATATGTCACAAAAATCAAGGGAAGCAATGGAAATAACTTCAGAAAATGTGAGGACTTCAGCCTAGAATAGCACAGTCAGCAATACCAGCTTGTTTGGCTTATTCATTAATCAGAAAATTTTGTAGCTTGAAGGGATGGTTGATACTGGTATGAAAACCCTTGCTGGAAGCAATCAGCAGAAAAAGTGGAAATGAGTTACAACTTTGATGTCTGGATCACAGCTTACAAGCTCAGACAGCTCCAGGTGATCCAGGAAAGAGAGCACAGGGCAGTTTAAATGAAAGATTACACATTCACAAGAAGCCAAACTGCAGGTGCTCCTTGATCCAGCAGCAAATTGCTCAAGTCAGTTCACAATCTGAGTCTTGGCTTCTTCCATGTGACATATTTCAGAAAAGGAGACAGGTGCAAGATAAAGCAGTCAAGTTCACCAAAGTCTGTTTCAGAGATGAATTTGATTCATATTGACACAGCGAACTTCCCTTTCTAATTTGACCCAGAAATTAACTGAAAACAGGAAACAAGCTGCTTTGGTTATGCTCTGGAGAATTTTTCAGTTATTGACTGGCCCATAGTCAGACACTACTACATGTCACTGCATTTAAGTAGTTTCTGGAGCAGTACAGAAAGAAACAGCCCAAATACCTGCCAATTATTATTACACTAATTACTGTGGAACTGGAAATATAAGGGAAACTCCCTTGTAAAATTCAGTACAGTTGGTTGTTTCAAGGTCAGTACAGTATTGTCTTGCTGAAGGAGCTGAAAATTATAGTGTTGAGCTGTCTACTGAAAGAATAAAGGCACAGGAACAAAGGAAAACTAGAAATGATCTAATGTCTGCATGGTTTCAAGGTTGTTTTCATTCTATTGTTTCACAGTACTCCCCTGGATGATACATAATGATGATTTCATTTTGAATTCATTAATATTTTTAATTGCTTGATGCTGCTTTTAAAGCAAATATTGTCAAAGGGCATTGTAGAGCAGAGTTTGGGTCTGTCACTTGCATTCACCTGGAGCACCACTACACATTTTCAATGGGGCTTTAGTACTGCTTACTGGATTTTTATGAACAAGTTGCACAACAGGTATGGAATCACTGTTGCAATGTTTAGCCTACAGCAAATGGTAAAGTGGATTGTACTCCCCCTAAAGCTGCTGGAAAATGACAGAGACTCATGTGCTCTGTCTTGCTTTGCAGTCTCTCCACCCCTCTAAGACTGAAATAAACTCAGTGAGGAAAACTTCCTGTGCTGTTTGTGAGAAAAAGCTGTGGTTTCACCCATTTCCCCCCTGCTCCTACGTGGTGTCTCAGGTGTTGGACTACATCCCCCACTGAGGGACGGGCAGAACTGTGGGCAGCTCCCAGGTGCTCAAACAGCTGGATTATTTCACCTGGGTACGTGTCCCTAAGTTGGCTCCAGCCAGAGTAAGTGTAACTCGTTATCTAGCAAGAGACACAGACCTTAGTCAAGGGTTACCATACATACTCAGCAGCTCTAAGATATTCCAAGCCCCCCTCAAGTAAATACCACACTTTACATTCAGGTTTGGGGGGAATTCCCCCATCACACGTTTTCCCATCTGTTTTATGTATGGCTTTGTTCGTTCTCAATAATCACCTACAGCAGAATCAAATTCCTTTGGCAAGAACAAGCACGGAAACAACCAGTCTGCTAGATTTTATTGGGGCTTGCTGCTCATGCTGTCCAACAGGAGCATGAGCTTGAAGATAACTATGGCTTAATAGCTGTTTTGAATGCTGGTGATGACCAAATAGAATGTTTAGGCAGCTAAAGAAACACCAGAGCAGCTATGGTTTGTCACTTAATGGCTTAGGGCAGAAAGACAGTGCCATTCTTAGGCAATATCATTTAGACTTCTTTGCTCTAGCAAAAATTCTGTCAAAGTCCCTGAAAATCTGCTAATATAAGAAGCACAGAGCGAGGTTCCTGGATGTGGAATATTCTTCTACAAGGAGACACTTCTTGGTTTCCTCAGACTGGTCCAAAAGTAATAGCAGTCCCTCAGCCACAAAACTGAAAGTATCTCTTCCTCTTTTCAACTTTATTTATAGAAATATACTGAGCCATAGAAACTAGTGCTTTCTCAAACCATTCATGAAAGTCACCATCTCTTCTGAGTCACCTAATCTCTCTGCAGCCTCACTTCCCCTGCACACATCCCCAGACTCTTGCAAGAAATTCTTCCTTTATCCTCCATCCAGATGTTATTAGTTAGTGAGTGTTATGCACTAGTGACTGTGAGGAATGCTGGACTGGATCCAATGAGCAGTTGCATACATTTAACTGAGATGGAACCAGCTTAAATTTTATTATTTAAAGAACTGAAAAGGATCCAGCTGTGCTCCCCCCTTATGCATCTTGTGCTCCAAGTTGGCCTTCTAAAATGCTTGTATCCACATACATGGGTTTTGTACGTGCAATGTGCAGTTAAACATGTTATTTGTTTAGCAAGCTCACGGAAATGTTGACATCTCTGCTCCTGTATTTCACATTTATGTTGCACACAAAGAACTCTAGGTGAATATTTTATAGCATTTCTTGCTGCCATGTTCCAACTCTTGCCAGAAAGGTAACTAAAACAGGACATTTTTCCTAACCATGATCACTGAGATGGTCAAATTGTCTTTTACTGAACTTTTCCAAGAACATGTGAGGCTGAAGGAAATAGCCTTTGTCAAAGAGTGAGAGTTTGGGAGAATTACAAGCAAATTAAAATAGATAAATGCTAACTGCAGTAATTTCTAATAGCTTGAATTATCCTTTCCAGTTCTGTGGTTCATCTCATTGTGCCTGCATTGTTTGTCTCTGTGGACCTATTCCAATTCACTCCACACTAAAGAGTTTTGCACAGAAATGCAGAGAGCAAATATCTAGTCAAATCGTCAAAAATTATGCCCTCAGAAGTGAATCAGAGCTAAAATATTTCCCTATCAAATGCCACTTCCTTCCTTCCAACACACATAGGGACAAATTTAGCCATTAACAGTAGTTATGCAGCTTCCATTGTGAGAAAACAGATCTCCTTAAAATAAGGTGTCAAATATGCTACCTAAATATTTTCAAGGCTCTTATTATAAAAAGTTCAACAGAGTTTTTTCCTTTTCATGGTTAATCTGTGAATAATATTTAATCAAGTTCTCACAGCTAAAACATGCACCAAATACAGCTGGCACAGACTTTTCAGCAGCACAATAATTCCAGAACTAGTTCTTCAGTCTTGAACAAAAGAAAGCCCCTGTCTTTTGCAAAATATAGTAGACTACTTGTGAAACCAGAAGCATCCAACAAAATTTGGATTAATCTAAAATTTTTCTTCAGAGTTTCCAGAACTATAGAAAAGTGTTGACTGAAGGAGAGTCAACTCTGAGCTGCCTTTCTGGATCTTCACTAAGCTAAAAGATTGCTGGGGGTCACCAGAAACCATAAGGACATGGACATGAAACTGTGACAGTCATTTCCCCAACAGAAACCTGCCCTTTCTCTCACACATGGTATCAGCTGTGCCTGTGTGCAGAAAATCCATCTCTGCCTATGTATTTGTCCATGTAAAACAGAGAGCTTGACAGTTAAAATAATGGAGTATTTAATGTCAGAGCCTTCATATCTGTGAAGATTTTTCCATTAGCACCCTGAATTGGACTGAATTTTCCCTACTGCTGTTAGGAAAATGGATAGTCAGCAAGGAAGAACAAAACAAAATCTATTCTGGAACAAATGTAACTTCTTTTCCTTTCATGGATCAACCATCCCAGTGCTGCAATAGTATTGTTACTCTGCTGCTGGGGACAAAAGCCTTTCTTTCTGGTTTTCTATTTCTGTTTACCACTTTTTATTGCCTTTGCTTGCCTTTGTATTTACACAGTCTAGGAACATGATATTTTCCTGTTGTCATATTCTATTTTGCAAGCTTATAGAAATATTCCGGTATGTCTTGGGTAACAAATAACAAATAGTTACAAAACCCGTTTTGAGAAGGTGCTCTAAGATGCAAGATGTTGCTCAATAAATTCTCCCCATAAGTAAATGCTGATAGTGCATTGTTGCCATGAATGTGAAGAAAGGACACAGAAAAGTCCAAAAGAGGATAGCTTCAAGAAGAATAGAATTTCACAGCCTCATTTTCAAGCTTGGAATAGGACTCAGTGTCCCTGTTTCTATTCTCAGACACGTTTCAGAGCCAGACTGTGAAACACCTTGGTGAATTCCTCAGTTTATCTGTGCTTCCATTTTCATTCTGAAAAAAAAGAGGTTAAAATACTGACCAGTACTTGCCAAGTGC
Organism: Bombycilla garrulus; assembly: GCA_013400315.1. Taxonomy (NCBI): domain Eukaryota; kingdom Metazoa; phylum Chordata; class Aves; order Passeriformes; family Bombycillidae; genus Bombycilla; species Bombycilla garrulus. The sequence continues at coordinate 488,839 of VXBU01001145.1, read as the reverse complement.
TTTGGCATTCTGAGGGAAAGGGCACTCAGGAATTTCAAAGTGTGATTCTTTGTAGCACACAAGTGGATAACACCAAAATGATTCATACAGAATATGTGAATGCACTACTCGTGGCTGTTAAAGTCACTGACTGTGAGTCCCTGGATGAGCTGTAGACAATCAGGCACTTCTGTTTATTTGTACAGAGGTACTCATGGTCAGTCACCTTCAAGAATCTGAATGAAATGGCAGAGTCTGCTTATCAATGTTTGAACAGGACTGGGTTGCACTTTGCACCTCCTCACAGCCAGAGTAGCATTTTAAAATAAATTTCACCTACCTATTATTTTGCAACAGGGCATTAAAGGCTAAGCCTTGACACATAGTTATCCTGTATTGGGTTGTATAACCAGGAACTGCAATTCAAGGGACAGAGCAAGAGAGCATCTCATGACTTTCTGTGGAAGAGCTGATAGTATGTGGGATGGGCTGTATGAACAAGAATCAAAATTTAGAACACTGTCATTAACTAGTGACTGTTCTATAAGGTTCTATCTCTATCAGCAATTTAATTTAAAAATCTGAAAATTTACTAAAATTACAAGAAAGGAGTTCAAGGAACAATTCAAGAGACTGCATGCATAAACAGAACAGCAAGATCAGCTTTTAGCCTGAAGTTGCAGTTTCACAGTAGGTGAAAGCCATCCTAAAACTGCGCTGCCACTGACAGGAACTGGCTCTGACCTACTGACCTCACTTAACCCCATTTTCTGACACTTCCCTTCTCCAGCACTAATGGCCATGCAGTGAGCAATCTGATGAGCTCTGGCATTAGTGCTGCTTGGAGCAGGTGACTGGGCTGTGTGATCTCCAGAGCTCCCTGCATTTCTCTAACTCCTGGAATGGAGAAAGAACTGCTACAGTTTTGCAGTGTTTGTTCAGTTTCAAAGCAAATCACAACTCCAGCAAACTGGCTGCCCACCCCAGTGCAAGAGGGGAGCACAGTGCATGAGGATGTGTGTGTGGCAGAGCAGGAGCTCTCTACAGGTATTGTGTTCTCAACCTGCCTTAAACCAAAAGAGAAGTTGAAACTTGAGGTAGGAACTGTGCATAAAAAAACACAGCTAGCATGGTTCGGGGGAAAAAAAGTACAGATGTCAAACCAGCATGGGAATGGGAAGATGATTCTCCTTTGGATGAAAGGATTAATGTTGGGGAGCAGAGGAGAACAGGGACACTGGTGTGACTTTCTGCTGGTATGCCTAGAAAACAAAATGGTCAGGCTGCTGGGCATGCTAACCTTCCTGTTGAGAAAGCAGTTTGTTGAATGCTCTTCGTGCAAATTAGAGGGTTTTTTTAAGGCTTTTTGTTTAAGGTTTCCCTTTAGAACGGCCCTAAAGTTTTCCAAAGGGACAACCCCTTCCTGCCACCAAGCACAGGGTGGCCAGTCTCCAGGATACCCTGTTGCAAATTAGCTTCCCCCATGTTCTTTTTTGCAGAAAACAGCTGTCTTCGTGAAATGCATATACTAACCTCAAACCAGGAACTTTCAGTAATTTACAAAACGAAACAATGCTCAGCTTCTATGGTTAGCAGAGGACAAGGCAGAAAGTGAACTAACATCTACACAGAGGAGGAAAGCAAAAATTCCACAGATGAGTCAGTGTCACTCACTAATGAACCAATTATTTTGCAAGTATCTGATTGCAACTTGAGCAATTATGACACTTGAAAGCCAAATATTCACATTACATGATCTTCAATGTAAAATAGGTACTCATGTTTATATTGCAGGCTTGCATATTTGGGTATTTGAGAATTAGCAATATAAGGCACACTGAGACACAGTACAGAAATGTACTCTGTAGATTAGACATAGGAAGAGAAACCTGGTGGTTGTTTTTGATTCACCCTTGTTTGTATGTTTGCAGTGAAAGATACTTCATATTCATTTTTACCAGCTGGACCTACAAGGCTGACGCCGCACATCAAACTCAAGTGTTCATTCTGATAACAAAAATCAAACATGACCACGTGGATACAACATTGGTGTGAGTCTGAAAGAGCTGCTCGTGGCCTACCTACTGCTGCTGGTCTGGTAATCTTTGGTGATGCTCGCTTTGGGGAAGATTCAGGATGTGGAGCAACAGGTTGTACCGGCCGTGTCTGTTTGGCTGCCAGCTTCTTCAGACTGACTTGCCTCTTGTCAAACATTTCTTGTACATCTTCAAGTTTTTGTACAATTTTTTGGGTATTGGCCTTGACAAAGAAAAGGCAAACAACAAATGGTTGTCAGCACTGGACTAAGTGAGTGAAGAAAGGACTTGCATTACCAGACTCAGACTAGAGCTGGAGATCACACTGTGCTGCAGCGTCTATGCACTCTGCCCAGATCACAGTTTCACTGAGTAAGACACGGTGACTCAAGCAGTGTTTCCAGCACTGCTCTGAAGAAAATGACGTATGTGTTGCATGACTACTCTTATGAGTAAAACCTGCTGCCACAAATACTGACCTCTGTGCCCTTTTGGAGTAGGGAAAGAGGTATATTTTAGCAGACTCAAATATATAGCTCAGTACACTCTAATTGACAAAGCAGTTGGAAATTTTTAACTTCTAAGTGAGCACATGCACATCTGAGGGGGTTTACCTTTATTTCAGGGGTGAGGATCATGTCAAACTGATTGTAGAACTCCTTCGGGTTGGAGAGCTGGTGTTCCTTAGCTGTTACCAAGAACTTCTCAATTTCAACGAGTGCAGTTTCAGCTCCCTCTTGTGACTGGCACTTGTCCACAGCTTGGGAAGCTAAGAGGTAGATTCCAGCTTCACACCATTGGCTTGCCTTTAAAGAAAAGTGGGGGAAGAAGGACTTATCATCACTGACAGTCCGAGTGGTCAGGTGTTGCTTTTGCTCTATGAAAAACAGATTTGCCCTTACATGTCATTAAAGGGATCAATGTTAAGCACAGCTTGCAGCAGCTTCTGCCCACAGGTCACCCCATCATCATATGCAGAACTAAACTTGCTGAACTAATACAAAGCTCCTATATTTATACTAACATTTACTAAATGAAACAGAGAAAAACCAAATGCAACTTTTTATCTTCATCATAATTTCATGAGCTTATTAAACCCTTCATTTTTAATAGAACCTTGCCAGACCTGTTATCTGAGAAGGTTCACTCACCTTATCTAACTGCTTATGCAGCTCAAGAGACTTTCCCAAAATATCATACTTTTTCTTGGTCTCATTGGTAAAGTCATCACAAATGCGCCTGAGTTCAACACACTTTGGTCTAATGGAGTCAACTGCATAATGGTTGTTTTGGATGAGCTGCTCTCCATGGAGAGCTAGAGACTGGGCCTTCTCCAATGGTTCCTGTGAAATTATTGACAAAAAGGCAAAGTTAGAATGACATGCATAATAAGGACAATCCATCTCTGTAACCCCAGCTGTAGCTTGGGGGTAAAGCTTTGGAATATTAATATAGCTGATATGTCTTCATATTTACATTGAAGGCCAACTTCAATGTCAATGAATACATTGAAACTCAAGAGGTTCCATCTAAACATCAAGAAGAATTTTTTTGTTGTGAAGGTGACCAAACACTGGAACAGGTTGCCCGCTGAGGTTATGGAGCCCACCTCTTTCTCACATAAGGAGGACATTCATTATGCAAGGTTTTCTCCTACTTTTTTTCCCTAGCTTTCCAAGTAATGGAATTGAACTACTGGGTTTGAACAACCCTGGCTTCTGGAAATTAGGATCTGTGGTTTGCAATTGAAAGTAATGACTTATGAGAAGAGACTAAATCTGGACAAAAAAAAAGGACAGTGGCAAAGGAGTGTCTAGAATACCATGTCTGTAGCAGCTAGAATACTAAAATGGAGTGCAAACCTGTCCTTTCTCTTCCAGATGTTTCTGTTCCTTTAGGAGGTTCTCAACTCGAGTCACACTGTCTCCAATGTCAGCAAAACCTGCTTGTGTTTCCATGAGGTTATCCAATGTCAGTTTTACCTAAAAAACAGCAGCAACAAAAACATAAAACCGAAACAAACCCACCCAGAACCCACAAAATACTGATAAAAATTACAACAAACATTCACCTGTATCTCTGAGAAGAGTCTGCATCTCGAGTTTAGTCTTTCAGTTTGTTCCAAAATGGAATTCCAAGGAATAGATCAACAACCAATTATTCTTCAAAGAGTTTCCCTGTTTCTCACTAATTAGGCCCACAAAATTTTGACAGCATGCAACTCCAGAGTTTATATTGCTCCAGAATCTGTATTACTCCAGCCTTTGGACTGACAGCTGGGCTTTTTGAACTGTATCCCCTTGACTCTGATGAGATTGGTGACCTACCATTACAGAAGAAACTATGTTTGATAACTTCACACCTAAATGCAAAATTATTTATCAAGATAAATGTAGCTATAGGTGTTCCACATTTTGGCCTCACAGTCTGGCACTTTCCTCACTGTGCCTTATTCAAGTGTTGTAAGACATCTGAAAGCTGCCATGGCTTACATTTATATTCATTTCCTATTTCACAATTAAGGTCTTCACTCCCAACCTCCTTTTTGGTCTGCCAGTATATTCTAAGTATGGATAGAATTTGACCTTATTTACCAAAGAAGGCTAGACAGCATGAAAAAAGAAATACCTCTCTAAAATCGTGCTCAAAGTGTCGAAGCTGCAGGCACTGTTCTAGTTTTAGATGATGCTTGGTCCAAAATTGATCAAAGGCCTTTTCTGTTTCATCCAACTGAGCCAACAGCCTGTTAAGAAATTGTAATGATCACAATGTACTTATTTCCAGTAGCTCATTTCTTTTAAGTATGCAGTAACTGATGGCAGAAAGCAGAGCAGGGAGATGGTGGGGAGCCCTACACTTGTGTAAGAGGGCTCTGTGTCAATTCTCCCATTAGCAAAACAGAATGAAATCTGCAGTAGGACAGGCAGGAATGTGACAGAGGAGTGACAACTGCATGGATGTACTGTGGCAGTACAGTCCTGCCTCCTGATGTGCACAGGGGACTGGGAGCTGTTCCATGTGCTGCAGCTGTCACTCCCTAGCTTCCACCCAGTGCTTCAAGGATAATTCATCCCCAATTGATGCAGACTGAATATGATGCAATTATTATTTTATGGAATGATTAAAACAGAACTCTACAACTTGTTAATTTTCTTCACCCATCAGAAATAGGCAAGGGCTGAATAATTTTTCCCAGTCCATTAAAAACAACAGATTAGAAGCTCATAATGACTCCCATGGACATTGTTTTACTTCGTGTCAATGATGAAACATTTTTTGCAAAGGCATTAATCTCAGGCTGTCATATAGTCAGTAAAATATCTGACACCAGGCTAGTGAGTCATGCTCAGTTTCTCAATGATCCATTAATTATAAAGTATAACAGTTTTAAACAAGTAGAAAAAATGAAAAGGAACTGTTCTCTGAATATCTTGTATTTCAATAGATGGGCATTCTTTGGGCAAATAAAAGATCAGCGAGTACTGAAATCATCAAGTTATTGGGGCAAATGCCAATAGCTCCCTCCTATTCGTCTCAAAAACAAGTTTCTATTTTCAATCTGTTCCTGTAAAACCTTTTTTTTAATCAAAGCTAGTTGTTGAATTCAAGGTGAATTCACAAAATCCATTGGGATGACTGTTCAAAGGATTTTAAAGTATTCAGTGAAAAATATCAGCTCAGCTTTACTTTTAGCACCTTTGTTCCCAGTGAATGCAGACACACTGAAACCCTAGCATGGCATTTCTCTTTGCCCTGCATCACATGGCACAGCAGAAATTTCTACATGGTGACAAAAAGCTTTGTAGTGATAACTAGCATTGTAGGAAGGAGAAGGGGGTTCTCTCTCTGTGTCTCTGCAGCTGTGACACACAGAATGTTTCAGGTATCATCTTGATCCATTCCTCCCCCAGTATTCCCACAGACACCCATAAGCACACCACCCACTCATCTCACAGAGACTCAGGTGCCACTTTCTAACCAGGCACAAAAGTTTGGAGGTCATACATGTTATGGAGAGAATAAATCCCAGCAGCCTGGTAGTTAGAGGTCTAACCAAAAATTACCAAGAAATTCAGGACTTGTTTGACCTTGACAGTTTAACTGAGTAACTTCCTCAAAGCTGTTCCCTTCTCTGACTTACCTGTCCAAAAAATCCTGAGTAGGTGAACCAATGGTAATTTATAACCTGCATATTTAAATTATTTAAATTACACTTGCATCTCTTAGGAGTAAATTAGCAAGTTGCACAAGGTAATCTAGCTCCACTGACCTTTCCACTGTGGCCACATTTTCCAGTTCATCTGGACTGAGTTTGCTGTTGGCACTTCGGGTGACTGGCTCCCGGATGCACGTCAGTAAGGTGGCCCCCTGCTTCACTGCTAGCTTCAGCTCATCCTGAGGGGAAAAAACAAGCCAAAAACCAAATTGTATGTACTTCTAATAACACTCACATCTCCTAGATGAAAAACAGAGTAATGATAAAGGAGCATTCTTTCATAGGTACAAAATACTTGAAACAAAATATAAATGCTTACCAAAGGTGATATGTTATTCTAGCAAAATAGTAGATCTATTTCTGAGCAAAGGAATAGAGTAATTTCTGAGCAGCTTGAATATCTGACCAGGCCACTTGCAGAGTAAATTATTCTACCACAAATTGAATGTATGCTGTAGATTGTGAGCTGAGAGACTGGGCTGAGACATTGCACTTCTAAATGGAATTTCCTCAAACAACATTGTGCCATGCTGAACCATAGTACATCAACTAAAAGTAGTCATCCACACAAGTGTCTTCCCAACATGAAAGATGAGCAATAAAAAAGACAATGAGGCCCAAACATTAATTTGTCAGGTGACAAATCCCCACATCACTGCACACTTCTTCCGTAAAAATTGTTCTTGTGCTAATATAGCCTAAGTAGTATTTTTAATCTTGTGTTTAACCCAAGGCATTTGTTGACAGCAGTAATATTTACTTCTGATCCTTACTCTGCAAGGCTAAACTAGCCCCAACTTTTTTTAAACAAAACAACAGTAATCATCTAGTTAGATCATTCTGTCTATTCTTGAAAACAAGCACAGATGTTCTCTGTTTCTGCTCCAATGTAAGTCCATCCTTTCTGATGAACTCTTCACCAGGAGCCCATGCTATTCCAGATGTGATCCCATTACTCCCTCTCACACAGTGGAAGTGACACTTCCCCATTCTACCATCCCTGAAGCTGTAAAATGTCCTTTTCCACAGCTGAATCATTGACCTCCTGAACCCAGGTGTCTGTCCTCCTCAGTGCTTTCCAGACAATGGACTGCCAAGTGATGGCAGAAAATTTTGTTAGATCAGAACTCATCTATTACACTGCAGGAGCCACCATGGGACAACAATCACCTTCAGCTTGCTGTGGTGGTCGGTGTGTGAGGAGAGAAGCTCCTCTGTGCACTGCACATCGTTGGGAAGTTCAGTCTCTGCTAAGTCTGTTCCAAAGGTCTGTAGCATCTGTGCTGTTGTTTTTACTGTCATTGCAAAGTTTTCAATAGCCTGGAAAAGCAAAAGCAGAAAGTCATAGATTGGTTATTTCCCCTCAGCCCTTTAACAGCACTTTGTGTTTCAGGCACATCGTGTTGCAAGTATTACATCCTGTAAAGCTGTAAAGGTCGTGTTGCCTTTTTTTGGATGGATGTGCTAAAAGTTACAAATTAAACCATGTGTCACTAATGACCTTTTCACAGGTCCACATATATTGTCACCTCTGTGAGCCAACAAGGAACTCCCAGAGCTCAGCAGCCATAATGAAACCACAGAGGACATCAGCTTCAAAGCCAGGCCTGGAACTTCAGATCCTTTGCCCGTGATTGCTGGGAAATTTTGCTGCATTTAAAATTTTAATTAAGGCTTCATTGAAGTTGAGACAACTACTAAAATATATAGGGCAAAGCCTTTATATTTATAGAGCCATTGTATAAATGCAGTAATCTGTCTTCCCCTGACTTGTGAATATGGGCATCTCCATCTTGCCTACCTGTAAAAGTTGCGTTCTAGTCACTTCCTCCCTTCTGTCCATGCTAGTACACAAATACAAGAACAACTAACTACAAATACAGTTAAAATGCATAAATTCATTGGAACATTGCTGTTTCTTTATCACTTGGGTGCACCAACAGAAAACTTGTCAGAAATCTGTGGTTTTAATGAAGAAAGGGGAAATGAGAAAGGCTAAAAAAAAACAATGCCACCTTCTCAGAGCAGAATATAATGTTCAGACCTGTGACATGTGATTAATACCTTTATATCTAGTAGCAAGTAACTGCATGGGATGTTTTTTCATGATCATGCCCAAATTTGAGGGTGACTGTGTTGTTCTGTATAGCTCTTTACTCTTTGTACTTTCTGATCTAGTCCCCACAGGTTTGAGTCAGTCAACAAGCACTAGGGATGCTCTTACACCCAATCAAACACAATGCAGTTGTTGCACATTGCATTCCTTTCTCCAGCAGTGGTGGGAATTCATTGTTTACAACCGTGACAGATGAAATTAAGCTGTGTGCTCAGTGAAAAACAAACTGGAGGTAGATCATCATTCAAAAGGTGTAGAGAGAAATTTGCCCGCATTTGTGATCTCAAACATGCCCCACATGAAGGAATGCTAGCAGGGTTCACAGCCTTCTTCCCTTTTCCCCATAAATTCATGTCTGCTTTCAACACAAGCAGCACAGACCCACATGTGCTATGGCTTAGTGCTCTGCAGCTGTATCCTGCTGTTCTCAGCACTGAAGCGGCTGGATTAGAGTTGGCTGAATGTCACACTTCTGACTGCAACAGACATGGCCATGCATGTCCAAAGGCATTTACTGAAAGCAAAAATGCACTCTGTGGGCAAGAAAGCCCATAGGCTCCTGGAAGCCAAGAAAGGAGAGCAGAAACAGTGAACAATGCAAGGAGGTTGCTGTGTCACTGCCATTTAGCCAGAATTTAAAGCTTTTTCACAAGAAAAGCACTGGCAGGACAAGATATGAGAACACTGAGAGAAGCAGCAAAGGGCATGAAGAGCACGGCTCAGCAAGAGTGGAAGTCAGATTGTTTCAAGGTGCCATGGAAGCTGACACTTCCCTGATCACAGCCGCTTATCCAGCAGATATTCCTTGGCTGCCTGCACCATGAACTTGTCAGTGTTTCACTTAATAGTATGCTTGCCCCCACCCTCTCCTGCGTATATGAGCAATAAATTGTTTCATGTAGCTAAGTTACACCTATGGGTTGGTTTTTTTCAACAAATTTAACCAAAAACTCTGGGGATTACATAGCCCTACTCCCCTAAATTCTTGGCTCATTTTTGTTTGCATATTTTACCAAACTATGTATGATCACTTTATGTAAACCCCTGTCACTAATGAATAATACAACCTTTCTTTTGCCTCTTTTTATCCCCCTTCATATTTCTAAACCTTTTGCTGTTTGAAAGCTCTTAGAGATGATTCATTTCTTCACACTCCCAATTCCTGCAAGGACAGTTTCATATTTTTGACACTTTTGACACATAAGCCTGTTTACTCATCTCAACCTTAACCTCATTATAATCAACACAGTTCTAAATGTAGAAAACCAATGTTAGACGAAATTCAGATTCTATGTTTGCATATTTAGAAGCCTGAAGGTGACTAAAGGTGACTAAAAGGTGAATAAAATCTAATTTTATAAGGACAGCAAAGCACAAAAAAGCAATAGCAAGAAAGTGACAAAAGTGATTTGACCTAAAGTACCTCAGAAGAGCTCTTTTTATGAGTTAGGTGTAACCTGCGCATCAGCAACAACAGACTCAAACCCAGGGCTGCTCAGAACTTCAGAAAACATTGAGGCTCACATTAGATGTGGGTTCTAATACACCAGTCTTGCAAGCAGACCCACAAAGAGAGACACACACATTGTATAAACGCTCTGTGAAACTAATTACTTTTCCAGGATCATGACCCAGCTTAGCCCATTTTTGCTTAGGAGGAATGAAACAATGTTTTGTCTGCTAATGTGCCAGAGTTTGGAGTCTGTTTTTTGTGAACTGTCATCTTAACTGGGCACCATAATGAATCGTTTACACTGTTTTGAAGCAGACACTGAAATGCATTAAGCAGCCCAAAAAGGGAACAAACAATCAAACGTACAAGTTTCCTCAATAGGATAAAAAAGTCCTTCTGCCTTCCTACTAACAACTGTTCTTCAGCTATCCAAAATACAACCAAGCTGGAGTGCATGCTTGTATATTACAGAAATAAAAAATAAAATATAGTGCCCTGAGTATTTTTATTCTCTTTAGAGCATGGACATAATTAATCATTAAGGTGAGACTTTTTACCTTTTTAAAGTCAATAACGTGCTACAGCCTATTTTCAATTTCAGCTGAAAGCCTATGAATCCCATCAATTATTTAAAAGGCAAGAAAATGTGCCCACAGGCCTTGCTGAGTAAGAATACCATGACACTGTTGGGCCCTGGGCCAGGTACACAGGGAGATACAATTACCGCTTCTATGACAAACTCCTGAGGAATTTGCCTTTCTCTGTTTGAGTCACGGATTTCCTCTTTCCCTGAGTCCCTAGCAGAATCCATAGGCTGTAATGCCACTGAAAAGTCACTGTTTGATGGCTGCTGTGGTTTGTGCCTGGGCAGTTGAGGTGCAGGGGTGTAGGAGAGCAGCAGCACTCACAGTTCGGTGGTGGATCCACTGGCTGTGGCCGTACTCCAGGGTTCCTCCCAGCTCCCGCGTCAGCTGACTCTTGTCGATGTAGCCGTGCAGATCAGAGACAGAATTTAACATGATGATCTGAAATGAACCCAAACACGCTGGACTGAGATAAATAACGAGCCTTTCAACCATTGTTCCTAGGATCTGGGTTTACCTGAACATATGTGAGCACTGCAGCTCCACCAGAGGCCATCAGTTCTCATCTTGCATTGTCTCATGCCACGGTCATGGTTTATTTTCCCTAGATTTTGCCTCCTCAATGTGTAAATGGACAGTCTTGAACTAACCTTAGTTTGACATCATCTTCCTCCTTGCTGACCCGACTCATTTTGCACATGCATCAAGAGCAAAAGTATGGTATTGATAATGTTCACACAAACTCCCATAAAATACTTTTTTTCTATAGATAACTTATTTAAAGAGAAATGGAAGCACAGGCAAGTTAAACAGCTTCCTTAGCACCAGCCACTGGATCCAGGGAAGTGCTGAAAGGAAATCATTGAGAATAAGATTTTTCTTTCAGTTTTCTGATTTATTTTTTTTTTGGCACTGTATGTTCACTGAATTCACTGGCATTTTTCCATTTAAAATCATAATGGAAGAAAAAGGAGAGATAAACCTAGATCCATTTTTTTACTTTAGTATCTCCTTACCACTACATTTGCTTGAAGAAAGCCAAACAAGATTTGAGTTCAGCTTCAGATAAGCAGCGTTACCTTTGGCAATCACTGTAAATTTGTCAACACAAGTGGTTACACAAGTAACACACATTTACTGCTGTTCCAACAGCTAGAAGATATGCCATGATTTCAGCAACAGAAGAATAAAAAGTTGAGCACAAATGATTAAGAATTTTAAATAAATAAATGTCAGAAATATGTCAAATGTATTACTTGACCCTTTTTACAGAAAGTTTAAGTGGCTCTGCACGTCAACAGGCTGCAATGGAACATGGTAAATACACTGGCAAACACTGTAGACAATGAGATGAGTGCAGATGTATGGAGACAAGAGAATGCATATTCCAGGCTAGGACCACTCTAAGAAAAGCCTTGAGAAAAAACCTGAACAAGTTTTTAGGTGATCTTTGTTAGAGAATCTTTCTAGAATAATTCTGGTTGGCAGGAACCTCAGCTCCTTAGTCCAGTTTTTATTCTCAAAACTGTGTCAGCTGTGAGATCAAACCACGTGACTCAGGGCTTTATCCACCTGAGACTTCAAAACATCCAAGGATTGAGATTTTACAACCTCTTTGGGCAGTCTGGTCTGCTGCCTGTCTTTGTGGTGAGAAAGATTTTTCTTATGTCAAGTCCGAGCTGCCCTTGTTCCACTTTCTGTCAGTTATTTCTTGTCCTGCCATCATGCACAAGCCGGCTGCAGTGCCCAGTGGTCTGTTTGGAGGGACTGGAAAGCTGCTGCTGTGTCATCTTCACCCTCCTAAGCCTTCCCTCTCCATGCTAGACAAGCACAGTTCCCTCAGCATTTTCTTACAGAACACGCGCTCCGAGTCCTGACCTTACTGACTTGCCAAGATTACTCCAGATTAATATTTTTCTTGTCATGAGGGAACCAAAACTAACAGGGTGTTCTCAATGTGATTCAATTAGAGCCGAGTAAAGGGGGGATGAGTGCTTGTATCAACCTGTTGGCTATGCTCCTGTCCATACTGCTCCTGTTAATGCAGGATGCTGATGGCTTCCTTTGCTGCCAGGGCACTCTGGCTCCTGTACAGCTTGCTGTCTACCAAGTTCCCAGGTCCTTTTCTGCAGAGATGTTCCCCAGAGAGTCAGGTTACAGTGTGAATTGTTGTCAACAGCACAACCGGTGCATTGTTGGAAGGGAAGAACATGAATTCTATCTTGAGGAAGAAAATCCTTCTGGAAGGAAACTCTTCCAGTTGCAGGACTTTGCTTTGCTCTTTTTGTATATATTAACCAGTATGCTGGTCAGCCCATTCCCTGAGTTTTTGTTCCAGCGGCCCTGTCTTGGAGAATGCCATCTGCTCCTCCTGGTTTACTGTCATCTGCACACTTGATGACCATGCAGCCTGTTGCCTCTTCCATGTCACTGATGAAGACATCAAACAGGGCAGGTCCCAGCAGGTATCACCACAACACTCCACTTGTTGCCCACTGCCCGACAGAGTACGACCCATTACCACTACCCTCCTAACCCATCATGAAACTAGTTTTTAAAACCACATGTAGTTATCCATCCATCCAGACTTTAACCTAACTTGGATACAAGAATATAGTGGAGGATGCATCTGGCCCCAGGGACCTGTACAGGCTGAAAATTCTCAAGTAGGCCCTCACTCTACCCTTTGTCACTTCCAGCAGTTCATCTTCTCCTTGACCCCTGTCTTTAAACACAGGAACAATGAGATCTTGTTGGTGAAGGAACCATGGGAAAGAAAGGTGAGCATCTCAGCCAAAGTTTAAGGAAAAACTGTTCCCTGAATGTGTTATGAAACACTGTTCTGTTATGATCAAAGCCAGAAAGCTCAAAAAGCTGCATCATCTTGAAAAGGCCTCACTGGAACTTTAAGTCTATGCACTAATTCTGAATTGGAAATCACATTTGAAAAAGTAAATCTTAACTGCTTTGTAGCTTTTCCCCATCAGAGATGTTACTGACAAGTTGGAAATCTTCTGAGACTTCAAACCTCACTGAAACCACACAGGAATACTGTCACACAGCTTTCTTTTAGGGAGAATTTTACGTTTGCTTTAGGCTGGTATGCTCAGCATGAGCCACAAAACAAACCCATCAATACTGCCAGCTGTGATGCTACCCAGCAGGGCGTGGGTCTTCACCATGCAGGCAGTCCTGAGGAGAAATTCCTACGAGCAATCCAGCATCCATCTAAAAAACCAGTCTAAAAGAGAATTAGCATCTCCCATGCTGCTTGCCAGACAGAAGGCAGCCACAGTCAGACAGCTGGAGAGTGCAAGGGAGCAGCAGCTTAGAAGAGAAGGGACAGTGTGGAACATGGAGCTGTGGAGGGGCTGCTTCTGGATGGGCTAGGCTGTCAAAAGGAAGTCACAGCCTAAAAGGTTCAAGGAAGTTTTTGCTATGGACAGCCTTTTATGTATGTTTTGAGGATGCTTTAATTCACTTCCTATGATGGGAGGATCCTTGGGTACCTCTCTGGGTGTTCCTTTTGAATTCACCAATTTTAATCTCAAATGAACCTTGCGGTGTCTCCTATATTTCTATATCTTGATTCTGGTTAATGATATTGAATCAAATCACTACCCAAATAAAGATTTACCTGATGAGGTTTTATTGCCTACATTTGTATGTCAATGTGATATAAATCCTACATTTCCTTTTTGTGTCTGGTTGGTTATTTCATCCTTCATTTCAGCTCCTGTTTGATCTGGTTTCTACTCATTCCAGTGTTGATTTAACCCAGTAAGTCTATTTTACTGAACATATTTACAGTCTGATAACTCAAATGAACTATTAAATAAATGTTTCCTTAACAAATACATGCAATATTCTTGGAGCTTCTTTAGAATGCTCATGTCTTGGTCCTGACTCACAGTTGTGATAGGAAATACCAACCAGCTACGGGCTAGTTATGACATGAATGTTGTCATAGGGCCAAACACACAATGAACAAACAATGTGCAAACAACTTAAAAGATCATGCCGATACTGAAGATAGGAGCTGATCCCTAATTCCTTGAGCAAGGACATCTTGAATGGGACAAGAACTCTCTGGTCCTGTTCTTCTGCTTGGCATTTAGGATGCTGTTCTCAAGGAGGACAGACATTGTTCTCAGTAATTCCCCACTCTGAAACTGGGGTATACAATGACATGCCCCCATGGGATTTTTAGGATGGGCTGCAACATCCCATCATAAAAGAAAAAGAAAAAACAAAAGCCCCTCCAGAGAGCATGACAGATCTCAGAAACTTAGAACACCCATAGTACACCCCTAAGCAACTCAGAACAGCATCAGACATGTGGGCAGCCTGTATATAAATCTGACAGGCTGTCCACAGACATCTGGGCAGGAGGCAGGCAGATCCAGCACGTGTGTCATGCTCTTAGCTTCTGTAAGGCTGCTCTCTAAGCTCTGTGGACATACCCAGGATGACTAAAAATATCCAAAATTATATCTAACCCCAAACTAATCTGATATCTTGATTTTCCTGCCTGTAAGAAAGGTAAGTTACCATTCCATACTTAATACAGTGCTTGACCCCTGCCTAGAATTAATCCCCTTCCAACTTTGATCCCTCCCAGGATTTGTAATGCAACTCTGACATCAAATAAATTGCTACAGGTATAGGAAATGCTGAACAGGTGGAAAATGCCAGTCCTTGATGAAGCTGTCTCTTTCTGGGCTGCAGTCACTGGTACAACTGTTGCTATAGTAACAGATTGTGGCATATTAAATATAGGTGCATCCATTTTTCAAAGTACTATAAAATATTTTGGTTTGTATTCAAACATAAACTTTATTTCATCAATTTTGCATTTTAACAAAAAGCCACCCTTATCCAATGACAGTAAATGTTACAATTTAACCTCAGTAACCAAATGTTTGTTCATGGTTCCTTTTCTGTGTGCACTGTAATAAATAGCTGTTGTCTCTCACTTCAGGAGAAGCATAAAGTGTTTTAAACACCTCAACTTCAAACGTGAATGTTAACTGAGCTAGAATTTGTTGGAGGAGAACCATAAGTATTTTGCAAAACAATATAAACCCACATGCAAAATCCAAAACAGTAATTTCAAATCCCTCCAGTAAAGTCACTGTGGAACACAGTATGAGTCTGATGCACGATGAAACATCATCAATAAACATAACTCAAGTTTATTTCTAAAACTTAAAATTTTTTACATACATGCAAACATGCTGCTAAAAAAGAAAACTCCTAAAAAACCTCCCACAGAATAATCTCTAACTCTTTCAGGATTGATAACCTCCCTCAAATCACAGTCTCATCAACCTACAGCATATGCCAAGTGCATATAAAAAGAAGTAAAAAACAAACTCTGAATCTTGAGTGCATGGGAATCATAGCAGACATTCAGATTAAACCATGTTACAGGGACAGTCAGCACTCCCATGGATAACCCATCAAACAGAGCAGAACTCAGGCCTAAGCCTTCACTGCTCTGAAGTCCTGAATACTTGTGTTTGTCACTGAAGTGGGATCTACCTCTGCCTACACAAGGGGAACATCTCCACTGTGTTAAAATGCCAGTTCTTAAAAACTGAGTCACATTTGATAGCTAGACAGGACACGAGAATGTGTTAATTAACTCTTTGGCATCACCACACAGAGCTGGATGAAAGGCCCCAGGTGCCACTTGCTGTCCTGGGTTATGAGAAATTGCTGACAGCCCAGAGCTGAAATGGAGATAAAGAAAAGAACTGAAATGGAGATAAAGATGGACAAAAAACTGCATGCTTACCGGTACCTTCATTTTAAAGTCATCTCGATAGAGTTTAATGCCAATGTCAGCGATTGCCCTTTGGATAAAGCGGGAGGGTCTCAGGACAAACACCAGCTGCAGGTTTCCTGGAAATGCTCCCTGCAAGAATTATAGAATTCTTAGAAGGCACAATTCTATCTTACAAGGGAATTTTCAGCCAACCATTTCCTCACCGGGGCAAAGCAGGTAGGACTCACTGAATCCTGCTCAGTCCAGCTGCTCATTGCATCAGCTGGTCCACTCAGCACGCACTTGTCACTTTTTCCAAACTCAACAGGAAGGCTGACCCACGGATTTTACTACCCAGCCACGCTTTTTCGTGATACAGATTTATCACAGAGCTCCAAGTTTCCTGACAAGTGCCTTTCTCCCCCCGATCTGAACCCCACCAAGCCCCATTTGCACCACCACACCAGAGGTTTTCCCATTTTTTAGGCTGCAGCCACTAGAGGGCAAAGCTGGCTGCCCACGTTGGACTGGTGAGGGAAGCTGGCAGCACAGATGGATTCCCCAGGCTGACCTACCTATTCACTTTGCAAAGGGTTTTGAATCTTTTAACCTCACATATTTTTACACACAGGCAGGCACTCAACACGTTCATAGACATGGCCCTGCCTGCAACACCCAGCCTACATCTGTCACAGTCCTCTGAGCTCATCAAGCATAAAAAAGGAACAATTTCTTGAAGAGAGCAGCAAAAAAGCCTGAGAATGAAAACCAGAAATGTTTTCTTCAAGAAACACCTCTGTGTGTAAGTGCTTGGTCCTCACACAGTAAATGTTCCTAGTAAGAGATGTATAAAACCAGCTGCTTTTCTTAGCACTGAAAATCAGTGCCCAGCTCTGACTTTTGCAAATGAGATATAACAAGCTATTAAGAGTTTCTGACAGAGATAATTTACTACTGTGCAAACACAAATCCCTTGGGATCTATTTCTTTCATAAGCAGGCCACGTCATCCCTCCTCAGGGCACCGAAGGGGTACCTCTTATACTCCTCTAGGAACCAACTTCAAATTACTCGTATTTATATTGTAGTCAACCCAGAAAATATGGAATTTGTTCTAATTCAGCAGTAAACAAGACTATGTAATTTGTCTCTGCAGCTTCCTCCCTCTTATTTAACACTTAGGAGCTGCAGGGCCAGGGAGAATCTGCATCTACAGCCAGAAAATGGGAGCTTAAAATGAGCACAGGAGGCTGTATCGTGTGCTGAAGGTTCAGCAGACAAATTTAATTTCTAGAAGATAAACAAGAAAAGCAAGCACTTACTGCTATTCGTGTCAGGGATGCCTTGACTGCACTCCATTTGTCCCGTCGTCTGTCGATGATGATGATGAATCCGATGCTGGCAGCCTCCAGACTGCAAAACAGATGAAATAGGTGTGCTGGGTTACAGGGAGATACTCCTGTTCCAAGGCAGAGAACTGCAGCAAAACACAGCCTCCGTCACAGCACGCTCAGAGCCCATTATGAAAACACAACGTACAGTGGAAAGAATGAATATTTGGCAGAAACGCACATGAAAAGGAAAGCCAGCTAAATTTCTCTTTCCGGCATAAGGCTAGCAGCTTACACAAAACATGAATATTTTATCTGCTGAATCTCTCAGCTGCTGTGCTACTCTGCTGCCAGTCTAGGTGACATGAATAGTTCAGGATCACAAATTATACTGCGCTCTTTTGAAAACAAAATCCCCGGACCTTTTTTTCTGCAAAATTAGACACCCCCCTACAGTATTCCTTCTCCAAGTATGCTGACACCTGACAGGGGCACTGAGCTCCAGGGCATCAGTATCAGTATCCCCTGACTTGTGTACACAAAGCCCCAGGAATTCTGGTAGGCAAAGCAGAAATTGAAGAGTTCCGTTTTGCCAATCACAAACTTGTTCTGGGGTTGTAAGTCATTCAAAACTATCCCTTTCAACATATTGGCTAGAATAACAGTTCCTGTTCCTTCTCAGTGTTTTTCAAGGAGGATTTGGAGGCAGTGATTTGGTGCTCCATTCCACCTATATAGACCTCTTAAGTACCCCATCGTGTCTTTCCCTCTCAAAAATCCCACTCTGGAGTGCAAGGTTTCAGTGGGACTGCTCTGCTCTCTGCCTTCCAAGAGCACTCAGCATTGGAGAAACGAAAAAGTACACACTGAGTGTCCAGAAACTTCACAAGAGCAGATGGCTCAGTCATCTCAGGACAAACCAGAGGCAGGTAGGAAGAGTATAAATGTCATAATCAGAGGAAATACTGCAATCAAACATGTAATCACATAAGAAAAAAACCTGTGTAAAGTATCTCCTGGATCCCTATTCTGCTGCCCACACAAGGACCAGCCCAGGAACACCATTTCCAAGGGACATTTTATAAAAACTCATGTCAATAATCTACTGAAGACTATCAACACAGTAACAAGTCTGAGCTCTTGCTGCAGTTCTGCAGGATCAAAAACTGAAACCCAAAGTATTGTGCAAAATTGGGATGTCATGCAAATGTTCCTTATAGTTCATACCGCTAACAGGAAAACTCACTGAATTTTCCAATTCAATACTTTTACAGCATTCCACTGAGGATTTCAATGGCAATACATGACCTTTCCTCTTTAGTAGTCCTCAGCTCTCTGCAGAGGACAGAAAATCTGTTTGCAGCAGTGCCTTTCAAGCACAGGGAAGGGAAGTCATCTGTTTTACCTTTTATAAACACACAAATGTATACATATCCTTCAGTAGCTCAACAAATATTCCTTGGAATACAATTCCTTGATAATTTTCAAATAAAGGCAGCAAAGACATTGTGGGTGTTGCAGATTGTTCCAGAAGGGGTGAGAAACTAAACATAAAAGTCTCAACCCGGGGTCTTCACATGCAAATGATGTTCAGCATAGCTTCATTTGTTGTCACTGGAATAAGCCAGTGGTACTTGTATGTTTGCTCTTTGATGTGGAGATTTTTTTGTTCTTTTGCTTGTTTGTGGGATTGTTTGTTTGTTGTTATTGGGGGGGTTTAGTGGATTCTTTTTCTTTTTTGCTGGATAGGACTGACTGAAGTCCTAAATTTAGCCAGTGAAACAGAGTGTCAGCAAGTGATCCTATTTCAACCAGCATGCTGAAAGGTCTGAATGTCATTTGGCACCAGGGATGGATGCAGGCAGACAGCCACGGGAAGAGGCCTGGCTGAGATAGCAGCATCAGCACAAGAGGGTGTACAGCTGAGAACCCTTCCTCGAGTGTGCATGCAGAGAAAGTTTGTTTAAAAACAGACACACACACATATTATATCAATGTTTCTCAGTGTCAGTACTGTAATATCTCTACCCTCATTATAAAAATGCATTGGGGTTTCTCCAGTTCTCTGAAAAGAAGGATTTGAAGACAATCCTGAAAGCAGATAAACATCAGGCTTACCTCCAAAAGAAATTCTGGCACATTTGCCTAGAGCTACAGATGTCTGGCAGAAAGGTTCCCTTTCTCTGAATGAAATATCTGCAAATGGAAGAACTGTTCCATCCTCAGCTCTGTATTCAGGTTAGCCCTTGAACCCTTGAGATATTTTATTTCCTGACCTCTTTTGGAAGGAGAGAAGGATGCTGGTTTATCAAAGTACTTCATTCATGTCAAGTTAAAGAGCAAGGACTCTGGCCATGGGATAAAGCAAGTTAAAAAAGGGCTTTCTGGAGCTATCCAGTGCATGCCCAGAGATGTGCACGTGCATACACCATGTCACTGAATGTCTGTGGATGTGTTTGCATGCAGACCCCTTTGGTGGAGCACTCTCATGAGCAGGTGTTGAATCACAGGGAAAATGAATCAGGTTACAGAAGTCTCCCTGGGCTGATCTTCAATCCTGCCATATGTTTTGTCATATGAGCATTTAAGATTAATTATTCCAGAGGGACTTAGAAAGTTACTAAGTGATGTTACCTGCAATCACAGAGCTTATCTCCACAACTACCATGAACTTTATCGTACAGGATATGCAAATTCAGACACAGTAAAAGACAGATATTCTCTTTACATTTGCCTGGAAAATGATGCTGATCTCTCTGGTTCACTAAGCTCTGAAGAAGGAAGTATTTTCTGTGATAAATAGCATGAACTGCTTTTCAAATTATACCTCATCTCATTCGATTCATGGCCATAACCTTTGTAATTCCAGAAGAATTAGAGACTGTTCTCACTTTGTTGGATACCTTTCTATCTTTCTTGAGAATTAAAGTAAAAGTGGACTACTAGCAGTGAAATTACAAGCACAGGAATACTGTTCTATTACACACAGCACTACCTAGTAGAGTAGTGCAATGCAAACCCTTTACTGCTTGCTGAGGCACATGGCAGAGACACTGTGTGCAAGGGCCAGCCAACTGCAGATTGACAGGGCTTTGCTGCATCCAAACAGGTCCACTACTTATGCCTCATTGAGTTTGAACTCCATATAACTTTGTCATAAATCACAAAGCTTGCTGCTCAGGTTCCTCTTCTAAATTAGCATCTTTCTCCCTCACCATTTACAGAGATAGTGGCAAGTTTCAAGAAATGCAGGCAATCTTTCTAAAAGCACTGCAATAAAGACTAGAGAATTCCCTGGAAAACTCACATCCCTACAGTGTGGTCTTTGATTGAACCTAAGTGAAACCAATGTGCTGGTATGCAGAAAATGTACCTTCAAACCCCAGCTTGTCACTGACCTTGAACAGATCATTTAGAGCAAACTGAACGGCCACTTAACACAAGTTTTGGTGAGCCTGTCTGTAGAGTGAGATATTACTCACACATATCTCATCATCTGTAAAATAGGTATATCATAGCTCTCCTGACTTAAAAAGTTTTGAAACTCAATTCTTCATTCTTTGCAAATGGCTCTGGGATTCCTCAGGGGAAGAAAAAACACAAAATTGAAACTGAATCAAAACAAAGGTCTATCTAGCTCAACACTCTGACTCCAGTGTTGGTAGATAATGACTGTTGAGACAATTGCAGCAGGAAAATGAGGACAATACTTCTCTTGGTATATTCTCCCAAGTCCCAGCATTAAGGAATAAATTAATTTCTTCAGCCTGAGTTTGCATTTGAGCCATTGTCCAGCTGCCATTGATGGAGCAATCCTTCATGAATTTGGCTAATTTATTTTGAATGCATCTGTGCATTTGGGCTTCACACAGGCTGAAGAAGCTCGAAGCATTTCTGTCTATCATGTTGACAATGTAACATGCTGGCTCCCCAACAATCCCCAAAATCACTGGGAATCATCTCCCTGAACACCAAGTACAAAGAACTGAAAAACTTGTTTTGTGGTTTTCTCAGCCACTGCTGCTGTTCTGTATACCCTGAAGCTGGTCACCTCCCAGTCCTGAAGCAAGTAAAGAAATACTCAAAGCAGAGATTTCCCTGGCAGAACAAAAGTCCCACAGAGCAGAGTGAAACAATGAAGCTGTTAAGTTCACAGTATGTGGTTTCTCTCAGCTTGCTTTGGCAACAGCTTTGGCAAGTATGGGGAATACACGTAGGTGGAGCTGTAAAATTTCCCACTCCAACTTGCGGGAGGCACGTTCTCTGCTATGATCCTCTAAGCACCTTTTTACAGAAGACCACAGGAAATAATAAATCATTTCTGTGCTTCTCACTAGCACAAACAGCCATGGTCTACAGACAGGATCAGGGGACTGAAAAAATATTAAGCTCTCTCAGATAAACAAAAATTAATTCAGCAGTCATGCTTTACCACATTTCCCCAGAGCAGGGGGAGTCAGTTTGTTTCACTATCCTTACAAAGCTGAAGGAAATCATCCTGGCTATGGAGCAAATCTCCAAAGAAATGAAGTACCATGGTACATGAAGTACCACACAGTGCCAGAATCCTGTCCATGGGCACCTCACTTGCTTTTCAGCAAAGGGAAAGCTGCATAGAAAGATGCATTTAGAGAATCAGCAGTCATGGGACCTAAAGCATGGCTCCTTCCTGAAGCAGCCCTTCCCTTATTACATCCAGCACCCCTGAGACTTTTCACAAACAACCCCTCTTGGCTCCCTTTGATCTGCCGTCTTTGCTGCTGCTCTTCAGATTTATTCCTGCTCCAATTCAGTTTGGCCTGCCCTGTGTGAAGCTTTATTTTCCATGCAAATTACAAATTCCCAGGGCCTCCAGTAGACAGGGAAGTTTCATAATGACTGGAGAGATGCAGAGGCGCTGGTATGTCCTGGTAGCACCAATAAAATCAGCGAGCCACTGGGGAAGCAAAACTCTCTGGGAAATCAACAGACATTTGTGCTCAGCCTTACCTGGGAATGCTGGTTAGATAAGTGACCACATTCAGAAAATCATCATCGGGTATCTCACTGAATCCTGCAAATTCTGGAAAGGTTATAATGGGGGCCCCATCCTTCCCTCTTCCTCCTGCAAAAGACAAGTCATAAAGCTTAGAAGGTGATTTTATGCCTTTGGACAGACTGGTCACTGCTCAAGTGGGAAACACTGGCATATTCCTCCTTGTGAAGCACCCACATCCAGTGATCAACATCAGCTCCCATCTGATATAACTCACTGTAGTTTCATTACCTCCAGATGAGATTCTAGCTTTTGAGATTCTCAGCTTTTTCATAAATCTTCTGCACAATTCTGATTAAGTGATTTTTTTTGTTCTTTGTTTCCCATTTCCAAATAATTTCTTGTGATAATATTACAATATTTCCCTATGTATAGGTACAGGACTCTCCAATTCCTTCTAGACATCAAATGAAATGAAGTAGCAGAGCAGACAAGGTTTGAATACGCACATATAGCCCACAGTACAAGCCTGGGACCAATCCAGGCTTAGGTCTTGCCTTAAGAATGCTCAAAATGCATGGCAGAATTTTACATATCATGCTTATTTGCATCAAATCTTTATTGAACAGGACAGGGAAGTGCAAAGCTCATAAGCAATAAGGTTAAGAAGAGTTCCTTTCTGAGGGATTCCCTGATCCAGATTCAAGTAGAGCTACAGGAAGCATGGAGCCAAGCCCTTGGAACCAAGCAGCCTCCTGACACCATGCTCAGCTCCAAGAGCTGCTGTAGTCCACAGCACAAACCCTGTTTACTTTAGCACCAACCCTAACCTGGTTCCACTAATAAATCTGGGCACTGCTCCAGCCACACAGAAGTTATGAGGGGTTTTCTCAATTTGGGCTCAAAGCTGAGAACAGACTGAGGCAGCAGCACATAAAGGAATGCAATGAAACACAGCTTTTGTTACAGGTACCTTATTGCTTAGTTCTCCTCACACAGGGTATTAAGGATTTGCTTTTCCCTGAGTCTTTCTCTGCAATCTTTATGTAAACCTATTTTTGCACCAGGCTCATGAATTCTCTAACAATCCAATACTGAGTGTAGTTCTGCTGTAGACACAGTTTTCTGAGTCATTCATCACACACAGGGGACTCTTGCCCAAGGGACAGCCAGATTCTGGGTTTTTCTTTAGTAGAGGGAAAGCTGTGAGGCAGTAAATTACCTTCCTCAGGAAAACATCCAATAAATTATCCCATTAGGAGCATGGGAGTGGGGGAAAAAAACCCCATGCTTTAGAGGGTGCTTGAAAGCACCCTCTAAAGCCCCATAAATAAACCCTGTTTCCAGGCTGCTCCCATCCATTGCCTTTCCCTGTTGATAACCACAGCTGATGCCACAAACCAGTTCCTCCTGCTCCTGTGTTGGTGGTCATTGCAAGGAGGTGCTCCAGGAATTCCTGGCTATTTCTCTGTAGGGTGGACAGTCCCTTGCTAGTCGTGATCCTGCCTCTGCCCTGTCCACACAACTTTGGTTGGATTATTCAAAATCCCTTCTGTGCTGTCTGGCCATGGAAAGCTGGAATGCTGCAGAATACAATGCTTGCACAAGGTGAAATTCAGAGCTCTAGAAAATAGGAATTTTGAACAAGGAAACCCTTTTTCTTCTCAAAATCTCATGACCTGGTATCAGCACACTACCTTTAGCCTCTCTTTTCCTTCCAGAAGGTTGATTATTGCTTTGATTACACTTGAAAATGACTCAGCTGTGTTAAACCATTCACTAAACTCACCTTGCTAGGGAGAAAACAGGCCTAGAGAGATTCAAAAGTCTCTCAGCCAAGAGAGAAAGCAAGAAAGCCGTCCTTCACACTGCACTGAATTGGATTTCAAATGCTCTGCAGAGCCCTGGCCTCCACGTTGACCTCCCCACCAGCCTTGGGGTGATGCCAAATGCTGATGCATGGCAGCTGGATCTCCAGCTGCGCTGTCTGCAGTCAGCAGTGATGTAGAATATGCTGTAATGTAAATTTAGTCAGCCTTTCCCCAGGCTGCTGCACTCTAGACCAGGAACTCCAATCAGCAGGTACCCAGTTAGGCTGGTTTGTTGTAGATTCTCAGTGACATCTCCTGGACACAAACAGTAACAGCCAGGAAAATGTAATACCAAATTTGTCTGTTGCCTCTTTGTGCAGAGCTCAGTGCATACCAAGGTATTTCATAGCTGGTATCTTGTGAACATTCATCCTGATTTCTGGGCACCAAACTTTCCCACTCATATATTTCAAATATGTGAATATACTTGAAATGAGGTAGATGCAGTAACTTGGAATGTTTTGGTTTAAAGCAGCAATACATGTCACTGGAGGATAGATAAAGATTCCCTTGGATCCCCTCCTTCAACACCTGATAATTTAGCTGCAATTATACTCAAGATTTGTTTAAACTACAAGTTTCAAATGGTACTTCTAATACTCCTGCTGACCAGGAGCTCTCTGTGTCCCTTTTATTTCACCTCTTGCATCTCCATTTGCACATGCACTCTTCTTCTCCTGGCCTCTTCCCTCAGCTGGATAAGGCAGGCTGATGATGCACTCTGTGTATGTGGGTGTGTATTTTTGTCATGGGATCTTCTCCTATAAAAAGCCATCCAAAGAATGAATGGAAGCAGACTGAACACTGACTTCTTCCTTTCACCACTGGCAACAAATCTAGGTCACTTAGGAGCAGCCTCAGACTGAACATCCAGCTAAGAGTCAGCAGCTCCTGCCTCTGACTAAGCCACAGGCCTTTAACAGCTCCTGATCTCCCTCCCACTCTCCAATGTGCAGGCAACGCTTCCTGCTGCAGCCACAGCAGAACCCTCAGATGGTTCAGCAGAGCTGAACTTCAGACAGGGAAATAAACAAGGAAACCTTCAGTTCCTGCCACACCGGGAAATTAGGGGAAAGTTGAGGGAGTTTGGAATTCAGAAATTGTTAAGTACTATGATGAGAAGAGAGCAGAACTGTCAGAAGTGCTGAGTGACAAGCAATACCACAAATATGTTATGAATGGGTTTTTCCTGCCCATATGTGAACTTCGGGCATTAGCTGAGTTACAAAGGAAAACGATCCATATCCACTGGGATAAGGGATATAAGGGAAGTTCCTTAAATAATAATAGTGTCTGGAAAGCTCTCTCCTCTGTATGAGAGAGCAATTCCATACATCTAAATGTTAATGCCATTTTTTTCCCTGACACTAATCCAAGAATTGCTGCAGTATGCAAATTTCTGCAGAATGTGAATTGACAAGCTGCAGCCCTTTTTTTCCTTGGCCGTCAACCTTTCTTTCTAGGGAGCTACCACAAGATTTCTTCCAGTCCTTGAAATACTTGAGCTAGATACTCCTCAATGTCTCGAAAGGGCAGAGAGCACAAACCAGGGAACAATCTTCAGCCAGTTCCATAGCCATAAGGACTGAGCACATGGAATTTGGCCCCTAGAACTCTCTCTATGCCATCCTTGTGCTTGCTGGGACTGTGCATAGTTCCTACACTCTGGGGCATCACTTATGAGAAGAGTCCAATTGCCAAGTAGAAGAGTTTACAGCTCCCCATAGGTAAGGCAGTGCTGAAGAGAGTGAGCCAACGAGCACAGCAGAGGTGAGAGGGGTTACCTTACAGCTGCCAGGAGCACTCTGTGCTATTGCCTGTGCAGCTGGGCAAGGGGCCCGAGGACTGCCAGGAGCAAAGGAGCTCTGGAGGCATGAGCTGAGCTAAGGAGCTCCAAGGGAGAAGCAATACCTTGAGTTTAGTGCAGCCAGGAGCAAAAACAAAGACATGCTGGAAAACAGGCATCAGGAGCGTGGCAGCATTTCCATGCAATGCACTGGCCTCGGTCTCTCTGACACGCAGCTCTTCCAGGCACCGTTAGATGCCAGCCTGCAGCACTCTCCAGGCAGCACAGCCACCCCCAGCACCTCCTGGCAGTTCCAGATGCTGGTGCCTAGCCAGGGAACCAGCAGCTGGTGGCAGTGGCCATTGCTAGCAGCAGCCACAGAAGCTGGAGGTTCAGCTGGCAGCAGGGAAGGTTCAGCAGGGAAGGTCCCACAGCTGAATTAACATCAGGGTCACTCCTGACTCTGCCTTAGGGCAGCCAGGCCATCCCACAGGCAGCCTCCCTGCCTGGGTCACTGCTCCTCAGTCACACTCCAGGCTGCTCCATCACAAGAACCCACAGAATTTTGCCTGCGGAGGAAACCCGATGAGATCTTTGTCTCCTATGCAGACCTGAGCTCAACAAGCTGGAGCACAACTGATACAAACAGCAACAGGATTTAAAAGAGCAGAGGGCTGAGCTGCCTGGTGAAAGGCAAGACTTCCAAGGAAAATATTACTTGACCTTCTGCCTGGTTTGTAGAATGAGAATGACAGCACCTCACTCCTCCTCTTCCTGTGCACATTCCTTAATTTGCTCAGCTTTTCCTCTTCACTTCTGGCCCAAGGGCAAAGAAAAGGAAGAACCTGTGTGGCAGGTCAGAAGTCAGAGAGGATGTGGAAGATTAAGAAATTTAGAAGAGATAGCACACAAGCTGTATCAGGGTTGTACAAGGTAATGGGACCTTCACTCTTATGTGTGCCAATCCCCAAAGTCCCAGGACACAGAGCAGCATTCATCAGCTGCTCCTATTAGACAGACTTTCCAGCAGCCAGTGCAGCCTGGATAGCTGCTGCAGTGAAGATGGGGCCAGGATTCAGCTGTGGAAACAAATCAGCTGAAGTATTTGGGGAAGGAATATATGTGGGGGAGAAAAGGTTATGGCAGCTGAGAAAATTTAATTTTGCTTTGCAGTGTAAAGAGTGTGACTGACAAATGAGGTGTGAGTGCTGAATTCTGAGAAGCTGTATGTTGGTATGACTGATGTAAAAGCAGACAGCAATCACAAATGCAGGCCAAGGCCCTGAACACAATGAGGAGCTTAGATAATCTCCCACTCCTCAGTTCTAGCCCACCTAGGCACAAAAAATACCTATGGTTGAAACAATCAAGGGCTACACTGAAGTCCTATTCTATAGCCAGCAGCTCTTCTAACTAGAGATCACCAAATACGCTGACTTCCTTGGGAAATAAAACCAAAGCAAACAAAAAGCACCAGCCCAACAAAGGGGCTCTAATCAGGAGAAGTTCCAAAAGTTTGTCTGCAAGTTTCCAGAGCTCACCTCCCCAGCCTGCCACAGACACTAACTCATCAGCCAGCACTGGAAAGTGTTCTCTCAAATGCTGCTGACACGTGCAGGCTTAACTGCTTGGGCTTGCCCACATGCAGAGAGAGCACCAGGTCATCACAGCCCAGCCCTGACTACAGTTCATCTCCTGGGTCACACAGCCAAAAAGTCTAATGATATCTTGGCTGAAGTTTCACGGCTTTGGTCAGGTCCTGCGTTTTCCAAGCTCTGTTGTTTTGGTTTTCCATGTTGATTAAGGGTTGCAAGTGATGAATTATTTCTCATTAAAATCATGCTTCCTGGGTCTCAATTTTTATAAAAGATCCAAACTGTCCTTTTGGCAAGGTCAGGCCAGGTTTTCCAAAAGGCTCGGTTTAAACAGGAAGCAGATGGCCAAATACCCTCCAGGCTTTGCAAATTAAATAAACTTGCTTCTGAGTCAGTAACCATTTTCAGATATACTCTCCCATCCAGTGAAGTCTGTTAACAGGAGCAGAACACAAAAAACCGATTCTCTCTGCTAATACACTTCGTGACAGTTTGCCTGATGAAGTCGTGATTTAGCAACATGATCCATTATTGCTGCAAATGGCAGATTGGGCTCTTTGACAGAGTAATTACAGATAAGAACAGGTTGTGAAGCTGCAGATAAAAAGCTGGGGGAAAGGAATAGTAGCAGTTCCAAAAGCAGATTGGTACAGCAGTGTATCGGTCTGTCAGCAGGAAAGAAAAAGTATTTTACTAGTGATTCTTTATTAATGAGTAAAAACTGGTGTGTTGGAATAACCAGGTTTTCAGTACTACTACTCAGCTTTGCAATCTAGTTCCCATAACAGCTACAGAGAACACACAAACCTAGCTGAGCACCCCTGTGTTGTCACAGCTGTAGTTCCATAATTGAGAGTTTGGTTTTCAGGGAAAGGAAAGAGGCAGTAGTGGTATCAAAACTAGAATTTAACCACAAGAACCAGTTCTCCTACCAGATCTCACAAGCTAAGCAGGGCTAGATCAGCACACAGGAAAAGAGATGACCAAAGTAAAATTAAGTGATTAAGGACATTGCCACATTACACTGCAGCCATTACCTCAGTGGACCAGGGAAGGCTTTGGAGAGTTTCCCTGTTCTTGGCATGGAGTAAGGTCTTGATTAGTCTGGTAGGTGGAGGACCAGGACAAACTGGAGGCTGTTAGTGGGTAATACATTCATTATAACTAGACCCTGACACAATCAAACACAAACTCATTAGACTTGTTATGTAATTCCTACCATCTGCTCAGAGACCACAAGGCAGTCAGATCCTCTTAAGAAGTTTGCACACATCAATAGTGGAGAGAAGTGTTTCTAATGAGTCATGTCCAGAGAAAACAAAGAGCCTTTGATTCAATCATTTTTCTCTTTCTTTTTTGCTTTAATGCAAGGGAACATTGTGAGTTCACTGCATCTGCCTCAGCTGCCAGCTGTTACTAAAAAGGTGGTATTAACCAAAGAAATAGTCATTTATGACACAGCTTGCAACAGTCAACCTCTGACTTTCATTATCACTGGACAAATGCATTTGGGGTCCTGTGGACTGAACAGGAGAGCTTGACAAAGCTAGAGGCTGTGGAGTAACAAACCAGACTCAGTGCTATATCCTCTGGGCTCTGCACAGGCATGGAAGAGATAACTGGCTGTGCTTGAGGGCTGCAGCCCCAGACAGAAAGAAATAACCCCATCTAGTAGAGATGAGTGTACTACTGTTAGGAACTTGCTCAGAGAAACATAATTTATGTCCGTAACGTTCTACAAGAATGTTGGAATTGCTTTTTACTGTCCACGATCCCATGATGGTGACACCAAAGAACAGATGGGTTGTGTTTGGTTGGTTTTTTCTTCCAGACAGTGGCTACTGAGCTGCAACATTTCAATATGGAAAACCAGGAAATAAGCTAAGTATCAAATTTTCAGCCACCATGTAGGCAAGCACTGAAGTACCAAAATACTTGTGGTTGCTCATACCTAATGAAAAGCAGCAAACAGCATGATTTGAGGAAAAGCTACAGAGACATCTGGAAAAAAAATATAAATCAAATGAGGTCATTTACATGTGAATTACTTTAGTAAGTGAAATGAGGCAGAAGAGTAGCCAGTTTTGTTTTCATTGCATGAAAAAGCCCAGTCTTTTGCTAAAGGAAAAAGAAAGTTACATTATTTAGAGAAATGCATTTTTGAAAAGTATAGTAATGTCTGGCTTGCACTTAAAGTTCTCTTTGCAGGAGGCAATAGAGGGAGAGTAAGGAAGACTCCTGCTGTGTTTTACCTATGACTCACCAGTGGTCACCAGCAGAATAACAGTGGGCCAAAGGGGTTTCTAAGCTTTCCTTATCTTCTTCACATGCTACCATGTGGATTTTGGAGTGGAGGTACCCAGGTTTCCAAATTTAGCTGTAAAATTCAGACTGAAATCAACTTAGAAACTATGAACTACACTGTCCTGTTTTATAGTATGATATTATTTCTGGACTGTACTGAGGAGATTTTAGATAAGCCTGAAAATTCTTAAAATGCAATTTATTATTTATGTACATGGGGGTATGAAAGACACCTCATTCTCCTTTGGTATTTCTTATTAGTACTTCTATGTTGATGAACCAGTTTTTTGCTGATTCCTAACAAACAAGCCCCTCAGCCTTGCCTTCTATGAAGAGTTATTTTTCAAGTCTTTAAGCAGCTCACATTTAAACACCTTTCTCATCACTTCCAAGAATAAAAGAATTAGATAAATGTGAAGAGTTTAATTTGCTAAAATAGCAGATGATAATACAGGCACTGCTGAAATTATGAATCCATAAAGAAATATGATAATCCTTTTTTTATGTCTACCCTTGACATTTTTAGTCCATGTTTAATGTTATAGCTGGAACTGGAAATAATTTTATTCTTCCTGTTCAGTAAACCACTTTCCATAAGTTGCTCATTACATGCTATATTCAACTTTTGCCATTGGTCCCAAATGTTGCAGGGTAATGGGGTTCAAAAATAGCAATCCTCCACATTTTACTGGGTAAGCAATTGCATATGAGGCACTCAGTTCTCAACAGTTCTGCTTATCCTGCACTGAGCACAACAGTTTGACCCATTTAATGCAGTTACAGACCCTGTCCTGCCCAGAGGGTTGTGCTCTTCAGGAATTCTGGGAAGGTGGGACCCTGAGATGTTTTGCTGCAGATGAGAAGACAGTTGGTTCCACCTCTGCTCAGCCAATACCCTCTGTCTAACACAAACCCCTCAGTTATTGATCTTAGGAAGCTGCCACGAGATCCTCCCTGGAAGCCTCCAAAATCAAATTTTAATACTCAGAGCCTCGTAAAGAATTCAATGTAAACTAGATTTGGATTTCTTTTGGCAACTTGGAATGTATTTTAAAATGCAAAGACACAGCAAGGACTGGGCCGGCTGAGCTGACCATTTCCAGAGCTGGGCTGGTGCGCTCTCTGCACTCCATACCCAGGGTTCCTCTCCACCAAGAGGGAAAGGTTTTTCCAGAGGACCTTCTTATAATCTCAGCATTTTGTACAAATTCATCATACTTCCTGTCTCTATGGGGAAGACAATAAGCAAATTCTGAATTTTCTTTTTTGCAGAACAGGCAGAAATAGAGATAAAAGGAGTTGCCAGAGGCCATGCAGTGAAGAGCAGAGACTGTTTTAGGGCCCAGATAAGATTTATCATCTACAGTATCCAAAATAATGTATTAAATAATTTGCCAAATATTTCAGTATCAGCTCTTTCTTTGGGGAAGGAACTGCGTCACTTTGTGTGATTGCAAACTTCAGGCGAACAAAGGACTATGTAATAATCATATCTTTTAAAGATTAGAACCTTACACTTTAGCAATGAATCATTTCTAAAACAAAAGCAAATGAGGAAGAAGGGGGAGGTCATGAATAGATCCCTGATAGACCACAATCTTTTCCCACACAAACAAGATGCTCGGACATTGTGCAATGTAGTGAAAGTTTTGTTTCATTTCTTGCCCTCTAAATATGTTCCTCCCAGCCCATTGTGGAGAACATGGAAAATTAACTTGCCTTAACAAAACAAGTACAACAGCTTGGCATTTATCCATTCCATATACCACGAATATCTGATTGTAGCAGCACTTTTCAGGAGCAATATGAAAATAAAATTGCAACTGCTGTACAGAGCTGAAGGGCGACAGTCAGCATGACACATTCCAATATGTTTCCAAGAGAATCACAGAGTGTCATTCCCAGCAACTTCTTACCTGATAGGATTGCAAATTGCCTGTGGAGCTGCTCTATTATATCCACTGCTACCAGCGGCCGTATCTCCTGCTGCATGATTTCATCTGTGCAGGGGAAAACAGAAACTTTCGGTGAGTTCACAAAGCCTCAATGACAATTTTTTCCTCCTTTAACAGCCCAGCAAAACAAAGATGATGCTCAAAGAAAAAGAGCCTAGCCGGACTATTGCCTGAGCTATTATATGATTATTGTGGTAAAGATTATGATACTTACAGAGTCTCCAGCCTGTTAACTTCATCTATTGCCCTGTGATTTCAGAGAGAGTTTCCATAAACCAGCTGCAGTAGATTTGCCAGAGCTTGCCAGAGGTTTGCTCAAGCTGACAGCCTGTTCCTTACAACTTCAGGTTCCATATTAAGTCACTGCATTTGGCCTCCCTCTACAGCAGTTTTTCAGCCTTTGAAACAGTGTAGTCTACTCCATATATGTGGCCCTGTTCCACCCTGAGTTCCCCGATTTCTGCTGGAGGATTTTGTGTAACCAGCCAATCCACAACTGTTTCCTTTCCCCATGCTTTTTCCGCTACAAGCAAATACATAGTAAAAGGAGGAAATAAGGGGCTGTGAGACTTTCTTCTCATGAAAACAAAGCCTGTTATTTTGAAGTAAACACTAAAAAGTTGAAAAGTAACTTGGCAAGTAGCTGGGCAAAAATGACCTCAACTTTTGCGTGTGATCCATGGAGTGAAAAGCAATTATAGTCTCACATGGAGCTAATTTAATATTTTTTTGTAACAGGTGCACCCAGTTATTTTCCCCACTCTTCACAGCAGCCTAAAGCAGTAACATTTACTGAGAAATATCTGCCAACTCACCTGTCAGGATCAAGATTTATGTTATAATAACACCAATTGGAATTAGTCCTTTAGCCACTGTAGAGAGCAACAACCAGTCCTGATGTTGTACAGATCACCTCTAAGTGCCCAGGCAACAGGTGGAAGGAAGGAGCCTGGGTCCAGAGAGACCACAGACCTGAGCCAGGGCAGGTGGTTTCCCCATTTAATCACCAAGATCTTAACTGACATGAATTCAACACAGGCACTGAAATACTTTTGTGCACCTGGTTTTAAACCAACAGTCCAGGAACAGAGAGGGAGGTTAGAGAGGTTAGAGATTAGCTTATTTCTCCTGCATCCTAGTCCACTGCCCAAGATACCTCCTCTGTACTGCTTTCAGACATCCATTCTGATCCTTTCCAGAACTAGGGATTCTAGGTTTTAAATGACACAATGTCATTTGGAAAGTTTCATGTTCATTTTCAAACACTTTCCTAATGCCTTGAGACGGAGCAGCTGACGAGCTTGTGTCACAGTGAGTGACACACAGTGTGAAAAGAAGTTACACAGATTTTGGCTGATGCACAAAAAAGGCAATAATTCCAAAGAACTGAGGAGGAAGGGGGGAGTCAAGGAGGATGATTCTGCAAATCCTCTTTTTTGAACTTAATAGGAGAAAATGCACTCTCAAATGAGTGATGTTTTTGATGTGGAGGAGAAAATGCACTCTCAAATGAGTGATGTTTTGATGTGGGACCTTGTTTTCCATCCTGTTTATGAGGCTCACTATCAGCTCTCTGATTCTTGACACTGTAGGTGGCAAAAGCAACCAGGAATCACTAAGGAACTTGGTGTCAGGGATTGTTATAAACTCCCAAAGCAAACAAAAGAATAGCAACCCATTAAGTTTTCCTCTTTTACTCTGCAATTTCTTCCATGCATATCCACAACAGGACCTGGGGGAAAACTGCAGAGCAAATAAAGGAAAGCAAACTGAAATATTTTTGAATATACAAGGTTGTTTTTTAGAAAGTAGAGAATACTATAAGCCTGATTTCTCTCTAGCTGCTGAAGAACAGCTTGTTGACAGCCCTGTTTGGAGTCAGATAAATACTACACTCAAGGAACCAGCAGCAAAAATGTCCTGTAATCTACAAACACAATTCTAAACAGATGCTGAGAAGTGTCCCCAGATTATTGGTCCAAAGATTTTACCATCCTTCAGAAAGTACACTGGAAGTATTTCTGAATCACCATAACAGTAACAGATCTGTCCTTTTCAGAACAGGTTTTGGCAGCAAGATGAAGGCAGAAGAGAAAAAACAACAAACAACATGGAAGTACAGGAAAAGAAAATCAAATTAATAATTTAAACAAAACTTGGATTCTCAGAACTGAGAAACCTCAGGGCATCATCCATTGAAGGAAACACCGTTGATTTCAGCATCCAAAAGGTGCAAAGTTATTGTGACATCTGTGCAGTCCCACAGCTGGTCAGCTACACTCAGGTTTGACTAGGACTGAGATTATGCCAAACAGCTGCAAAAATAGAAAAAGGTTTCTACAATGGATGACAGAATCACAAGAAGACTCAACAGAAATGGAAAGTTAACTAGAAAAGCTGCCACCACCTCTCACCTCTCAGAGACTTGCCCAGCCCTCCAGGGTAACAAACCTGCCAGTACTTTAATTTGTGTTTGGTGTTTGCCAATGTGAAGCCATGATTAATATCAACCAGACTTGAGCAAAACAGAAATTCCACCACCCACCCAACCCCTATTTAGCTTTATTGACTTGATTTAAACATAGTTTGGTTTCTGGTTTCTAAATATCCTTTTCATTTCAAAATATTTTTGTGATGTACAGATAAGATGAAGCAAAAGAAACAAGAACTGCAGAGTGCCAGTTAGTTCTCATCAAATCCCCTGCCTGGGCAAGATGAACTGCATGGGATTTGCTGTAAAACCCACACTCAGGAGGAGAGGTTCAGATGTTGAGAAAGGTGGTACAAAACACATTCAGTGACCAGGAATCACACATTCAGTAAGTTAGTACAGTTCACACGCTGGGAAAAGAAAATGCAGCAGAAGAAACTGACAGGAGACTGAGAAAATCTGAGAAAACAAGGGAAGGTGCCTCATGAGCCCAAACGGCAAACCAGATCATGTGGCTATGAAATGTCTGCAGCTGCAGCCAACGGCACTCAAGGTCCCATTTGTCCATTTACATCTTCCTCTAGGACAGTGCTTAAAGGTAGTTACTCCCCAACATGGAAGAATTCCTGACAACATCACAGCACAGAACCTGAAGAAAAAGTCCCAGTCCTTGGAAACATGATTACCTGGGGCTGCTGGAGGAAGTTTTTAATCTTTGACTAGAAGAAAAGCTTGAAAAGAAATAGTATAAGCAAACCAAAAGACACAAGTCTGGGTTTGTTTCAAAGCCATGACATTTGCCTGGCATCAGTGAGCATTAATCATTTATATCTTCCACTAGCTTTATCCCAGGAAGTTCTGAAGCCTCTCTGTCTGTGCTGCAAGCCAGAAGGCAGCAGGAAGTGCTGCACCCCCTCCTGGACAGAAGCAAGGCACCATTTTTCTGTGGGACTGATATTCCAGCTGAGAAAACCCTTCTTCAGGGTGATATGAGCTGGTACTGAGCTGACAGCTACAGGTTCATAGACACTTCAGAAAAACTTATTGATGACAGGCACGTTTTAATGCTGCATGGGGTCAAGGGGAAGGTTTCAGGAAGATGAAAAGCTGCAGGAACTTGGCAACTTTCTTGTTTCATTGCACCCCTTGCTAATATCCACAGAGGAGATCGGACAACTCCTGGTCCCTTCAGAGCAGTCCCATCCTCTGATAAAATCTGTACAGGCATGCAACTCAAGATCTTATCGAAACATACACCAGCCAAGTGTCTGGAACATATTTATTTTGGGAAACTTGACTCAGACATTTCCCACCTTCTGTGTGATTGCTCTTGTGGTCTTCACCTACTTTTTTTTTTTTTTTTAAGAAGTAGTTATTCATAGCCTCCAAAATCTAAAAGAAAAATTTAATTGTTTGGTGTTACATGAAACAGTGCCAATCCCCTAAAGAGGTCATCAAAGATGAACATTTACATATACCATACAGTTCTTCGTTACTGGAATTAATTGAATTTGTCAGGACAATTTAAATAAGAATAAGAATGTGATAAAAAAGTTTAAAAATAAAAGAAACAAGTCAGTCCATCAACTCTTGGTTCTCCTGTTAAACTGCTATAAATTCAATTCCTAGCAGAGGCCAGTTTCAATGCAGAAGAATTAGGCTTTACAGTTTTGCTACCCAAGGTTTTCTATCAATGGGGAGAAAAAGAAAAGCAATTACTATAGCCATCTGTCTGGCACGGCTTCTCCTCCTTCCCAGCTCTCTAGGGAGGCTCACTGCAACTGTGCTATGTGATCCTCAAGGGGAAAGCCATTCAGTTGTTCTTCATAATTCCTCATTCAAAAATGAAACCTGCTTGGGCTTGCACACACACACTTGTTTATTCTGTGTCTCACCCAGCTGTATGTGCTCTGGAGCACCTACACCAACAGCAGATGATTCAAAGCAACAAAGAACATCCTCCTGTTCTTTCCTCCCTTCTCTGAGCAGACACAAACTAGTTTGCATGCTAAGGGCAACTAACTGTTTCCACCAGTGCTGGAAAGGTGACCTGCTGGAGGGAGGGACTGGACTGCACCGAGCAGATTGACACAGCAGCGCGTGCTGCTCCACCAAGGATGACTAAAGGCCACCAGGCACAGCAGGACACCGGGGCTTCTTTGTTTTTAAGTGGCTGAAGACTACAACTGCCCGGCCTTCTGCAGGAGAGGATGGCTTCAATCCCACATCTGAAGTCACCGCTCTAAGAATAATGGTTTACAAATTTCCAGAGCAAAGTTCATCTCTTCTTAATGACAGCACAATACATAATTCACAGGGATGGAAGGCAGCTAGGAGTGAAAGAAAATATTTTCTGAAATAGTAGAGTACATCAGCCTACTTCTACTTTGTGCAAGCTCTGTCAAAAGTTATGCTCAGAGCTTCCATAATTGTTTGGAGAAAAATCAGATTGCTGATGTGATGGAAAAGGGTCAGACAGGGTTAAGCACGAGACCAGATATTTCTTGGTCAGATACTTCATTTTAAGAACATGAAAGGACACCTCACGTTATGTGTTCTTATGCTCCCTAAAAGGTACCAAAAGGCAAATACAGAGTTTGAAAGCTGCAGAATTCCTACAGTTCAGAACTTCTCCCAGGTCCTGAGCCTGCTTTGCTTGCCACCAACAACAGCAAAGTCTAGCAGAGCTAAGTCAGATTTCAAGAATTAAACACGCTAAGGAAAAAAATTCACACGTTTCACTGATGAGGTTTAAGCAGGCAAAAGGATTTATAAACATCCTGACCCATCAGAATTCCCAGTTCAAGTCCTTAAGGAAAAATTTTCCTTTCTGAATGATGAAAAGAACTTCAAGGTTATTACGTTGGAGAAAGAATCTCTTAGTTTGGATTCTTTTTTTTATTATTATTATTTCTATTTATTTTTCTTTCTTACCATTTGTGCCCCTTGTTTACCTTCTGAGAAGGTTTGTTTATTCTCTCAACCCAGGCAGACAAACAGCGAGGTCAGTTACTCATACAAGCTGCTGTGCTACAGATTGTTCTAAAGAGGAACTAAAAATCTAGCTACAAACAGAAAGGAAATCCCATCCTTTCTCTAATTCTTCTGCACATTCCTGCCACCTCTTTTTTTGCTAACCCATGTTGAGTCAGGGAAAACTAAGCCAGGAATACAGTTATTGTAAATAAGGTGAAGCAATCATTCCTTAGGAATTGCTTCTGACCTGGGTTAGTTCTCTGCAAAGCTCCTTGAAGGGTACAAGTGCTGGCAATGCAGAGGAGGGTGGGGATGGCAAAGCCAGGACTGCCCCTTCCAAGAGAGAATCAGACTCAGGTCAGCTTAGAGCAAAAGCCAAAAGGAAGCACAGGTGACTGGTACCAACTTTTCTCTCAGATCAATTTTCCACCAAGCACGACTGTAAAACTTACAAAGAGTATTTGTTTAAATGCAATTTTTCCTCTCATTAAAGCCGAGTTTCATAGCAGAGTTTGGTAGCCATCTTCCAAAGACTGAAGATTCTTCTAAAATATTTAAGTAATTCTTGCTCGTGTTTGTAAATATCTGTTTAAGTTGGCAGATTTTTAGTTGCAACAGCAACCCAGTTAATGCACACTAAGGTAGTAGAAATCTGAAGAAGCAAGGTTAGGAGCAAGACTGTCCTGAGTGATGCACTGCCAATATGTTCCAATCCCATGGGAAGGGGACAGATTGAGCCCATAGTGTGGAAGGAATTGCCTTGCAAACTTTCCCAAACAATCTCCATGACACACTGGAAATGCA
The DNA here is from genome assembly GCA_013400315.1 of Bombycilla garrulus. NCBI lineage: Eukaryota > Metazoa > Chordata > Aves > Passeriformes > Bombycillidae > Bombycilla > Bombycilla garrulus. The sequence continues at coordinate 450,658 of VXBU01001145.1, read as the reverse complement.
TCTTTCTCTGAAGAGCTCAAAAACCTGTGAGTCCCAGTGTCTGCCTGGGCAGAAGCTGAACTGGTGCCTGATGGGATTTTCTATCACACAGCAGACCTGCTCTGAAGTTTTCTCCTGTCATTACACTGAGTTGAGATCTACACTCTGTGCAAATTAATAATGGAAGTATAGCTTTACCTGAGCCTGGCTCTGCAGGCACATATTTCTGCTGATTTTAAGTATTTTAGGGAAAGACTTAAAATGTTCAAATTCTTTGGATCACTGCATTTTTCTCTTAATCTCATTCACTAAATTTGATGCTCATTTTAACATAAAATTACAAGAGTGGAGAGGTCACAGCTTGAAAAGACCTGTTTAGAGGCTGTGTTTTCCTGTGCTCCAGGAGTGGTTACAGACTTTAATAAGTTGTTTTTCAGGCAGGAACAGTACACATTAGGAGTCTACTGTGGTTGACTTATAAGGGGAAGAAAGTAGAGTTGTTCATATAAAAACTGAAATCTTGCCCTCCCGAATGGAAATGTACCCTCTAGGCATTATGTCAGCTTTCTAAGCCCATGTCAAAATATTTTGGAATACACTTCCTTGGATGAAGAAACAGATTTTGCTGCTTTTTCCATTTAACTCCTTCTTCAAAAACAGTCTTTGGATACTCCTGTTTGATGGAGATTTTTTTGCTTGTTATTAAAGAATTCTTAAAATTGATTGGTAAATAAAAAAAAATTAAAATCTTTCCTCTGCATAGGTAAACTGTCATTTTGATTTACTGTTGGTACATTCTGCAAAAAGACATTTGTGTGTACAAATTTATACTTATTATTACACTTCAAGGATTTCAGTGACTACTTCCTGTCAGAATGCAACATACATTTATGCACACATCTAGGATTTCTCCATTAATAATCCCCATAAAAACTAAATGTATAAACTAATATAAAATTTTCAAAGCACTCTCCACTGTTCAGTTCAGGTGACTTCATATCCCAGCTTATTATGAACTTGCTTCTTATAATGCTGCTGTAAAGTCATAATAAATAGGTAAGAAATTATTAACAAATCTTCACATTATGAATTATCCATGATCAGAAAAGATCTAAAGAAACATCATACCGCATCATTTGCCCAGCAAGATATTCCTTGATTTCACAGACCACCTCCCACCCCCAGTGAGGGGATGCTACATCCTAGTACCCACAAAACTGAAACTTCCCTAATAAATGGCATTAAAGGCAAAGGTCTAATCTCAGCATTCAAGAAATAAATCCAGATTTATAGCAGCATGGGACAGCCTCTTGCCTAGTGCCTCAGTAGTAAAAACTTCTAGATAGTTTCTGATTTTTGCCAGAGAAAAGTTAATTCATCTTCTTCCCAGAATCTGTCCTTCACAACAATGCTGGACTGCCAGAACACAAATTCCAGCTCAGAGAATCGAACAAAAGAACATTTCCATAATGTCATGTTAAAACCCGCCATAAATAACAAAACCCACATGTGGCAAAGTGCAAAGCTAAAATGCGCTCACTACAATGCTTGGACATTGAGCTAATCAAGAGGTACAGCAGACTGTACAGCAAACTTCATTCCCTTCTCCCAGAGCTTGCCAGCAGACCATAGTCAAAACTGTATCTTAGAAAAATTCTAGCCACTGGCTCTGCCCTGAACTATTGCATCCAGCAAAATAATTTCAGAGCCTATTCACGTAATTTGTGAGCTCAGGAGCTGAAGGACTGGTCGCTTGCTCACGGCTGAATAGCGGCCAGTTAGCTCAAAAATATTTCCCCGGTAACTGTCACTGGAGACAAACAGCGAGACACAGCAGCCACCGCTGCTGCCAGCAGCACTCTGAGTCAATCTCCAGGACAAATACTGCTCTCAGCGGACCTCTCTGCCCAAGAGAGCTCCCAGCCACCCTCCTGCAGCCTTCTCCAGCTGACACCAGCAGCTCAGCTCAGATGCCCACTAGAAAAAGCATCAGAAAGGCACGGCAAAGAGCGACGCCTCCCCTTCAGCCCCTCCAGCCACTCACGAGCCCGTGCCCTCCCCGGTGAGGCAGCCTGGCTTCTCGGCGCTCCCGCCGGGGCAACGCGTTCACCGAGGCAGAGGGGAGGGATGGAGCGAGGCAGCGCCCTGTGGAAGCAATCCTGGATCCGACCAACAGTGCACCAAAGAGCTGACGCTCTCCTGGAGGAGTCTGCACAAATTGCTTAGTAACAGCTTCGAGGCAAACCACAGCAGAGACCTCTGCCTCGCTCCATGCCCAGGCTTTAACCCTGCCCGAGGTGCAGCTGCCTCTCCCGCCCGGACAGCTCTCCACCCAAAGGGACACTCCAGAGGCATTCACTGCTTGGCACGAACAATAAAGGTACAGCCCAACGAGCAACAAAACAGATGCACTTGGTCAGACTAAGGCGTGGAAAGGGCTTTCATTAAAATGACTTTAAATAGTAGGGTACTGAGGGCCAAAGGAAACCAGCAGTGCTGCTGTGAGTAGCTGTCTCGGAGTACTGTCCCAAGGCACACCCACACACCAGAACATACTGCTGTTATTTAAAGACAAAGGAGACTGCGTGAGACCCATGAATTTGGTAGGAAACACGACCTCGGGTTTTGAGTGGGGGAGTAATCACTTTTACTTATTTATTTCAATGACTACTTGAGGACACAACTTTTCAGTGCATGAAAGGAGTACACATGCGGCTTGGTGAAGGTAACATCACATCTATAGCAGTTTGAAGCAGTACTAGGAAGCAACATTAACATTAGGTTAACCATAAAATTTGCTGTCCCTTTACTGCCACAACCTCCAGCATCTCAGTTTAGACACAAGTCCCTCTTTACCCAGGCTATAGTAGATGTCCCCTAGGATGTGTGATGCAATGGTAATATCTTGTTTGTTCCATCTTCAGGCTTCAAAAAGACAAGTGCCATTCATTTTATAGATTAAGAAACTGAGGCACAGGGAGAGGAATCCAGGTATCAGTCAACTTCAGTTTTCCCCAGCTGTAAATTGAGGAGCAGACAAAAGTTGTTTGTACAGACAGGCTACTGGACAGTGGATCTGTCTAAAGGATAATACACTGTGTATTTCCATCCTTTTCCTACCAGCTAAGCAGCACAAACCATGACAATGCTTATAGCATAACATGGGAAAACAAACAGGATTTTCTGTGGTTACAAATAAATGCCAGATCTAAGCAGAGCATCACCATGATACACCTGCAAGCCTATGACACCTGTAGCTTTACAGACAGGCACTACTTGGTGGATAAAGGTACATCAGGAGAGTGGCAAGATGCATGGATTTTACACTGCACTTCCTTTCCCAGCCTCCCTTACACTGCCTGCCAAACGAGTGAATTCACCAGCTGTAGGGAGTGTGTACTGTCACTCTCTGCTGCCTGTACCAGTATAAATATCCAGGTGAAAACAACGTGCCAAGTGTCTCCCATTGCAGACACATTTTGTTCTCCTGCAAGCTTCTCCTGCAGCTCTGCTTGTGTAGAGCACACAGACCACAGGCCTGCTACCCACTGAGCCCAGCTCAGCCCCGGGGGAGCCCAGGCAGAGCAGAGCCTGCGCACAGTTGTGTCCCCAGGCAGGTGTGGGGTAGCCCAGGGCCCTCTCCCAGCACCATCCCACACCTTCCTGCTGGGACTGGCCTCCCTGGGAGCGCTGAGGGACAAGATCCAGAGCGTTATGGACAAGTGTCATATCGGTCCCAGTGGCTATGGACAAGTGTCACATTGGTCCCAGTGGCTATGGACAAGTGTCACATCAGTCCCAGTGGCTAATAAACATGCCAGATTATTACAGAGTAAAAAGCACTTTAACCCTGTGTGTGGAGATGCTGCAGAAGTAGCAGATCCAGCTGTGGAGTTAGAAGATTAAATGCTACTCTGCAAGTGAGTGTAAGTTACTAACTTTATGTGGATTCAGGACGTAAGGAGAGAAATGGACTCACCATGGAAGTGGCACCAAGAAATTCCTCTCAGGCCATTATATTCTCCTTGGGCAGTACTTTAAGTTTCATAAGCTAAATTTACACGTCAGACATTTTTTCATTTGGGTAATCAGTACAGGTAATTTCAGTATGCATTGGCAAAATGTCTTTGCCAAGCTGAAAAAGCTTAGTTATACCTCTCTCAGCAGAACAGTATTTTGTACTATCCAAATATTGTCCCACCAGCATACAACCCATGGAATAGGGTAATACTGATGTTTTAGTTTTTGTTACTGGGAAGCAACTGCACTACACATTTAAGTTTAATAAAAAAAAAAAAAATCAAGGACATGATCCTCTCTGGCTACAATACACCCCAGTTTAATTGAAATAACTCACACCATGTCAGCATCTGTCTCCACATGTTCATGTGTCCATACCTGTGGGTGTATGCCTCCAAAAGCATGGCAAGGAATGGCTCATATCCAAGTGCCTCTAACTCAGAGATCATCTTCCCAGATTCTTTCACTGCAGGACCACAGAGGACCACCAGGTTCATTGTGTTTGACTTGTTGAACACACAAGATGATCATGGAAATTGGATTAAACCAGCATTTTAGAAAGCTCTTTAATCATATGTTAAAGACTTCAGGCAACTGCAAATCCACAGTTTCCACTAGAGATGGCCTAACACAAGAAACTGGCTTGTGTTTCACAGCTCCCCCTTTGCCTTGCAGCCTATTGATTTTTATTGTAGTTTTGACTTGAAAATTTAAGTTGCCCGCAATTTTATCCATTCTCTGACAGATGTCACATCTTGAGCCTAGTGGTAAAGTCAAAGGAAAATGGAACACAATATCCCTTTTACCCCTTCCATTTCACCTTTTCCCAATGCTAGCAAATGATGACCTTAATAATTAAGAGTATCCCAATTTAAAAATCAGGTCTTCGTGCCTGTAGACCTCCTCAGAGGTGCCCCCAGAAGCACACTGTCTCAAGGTAGTGACTCAGGAGTTTAGACAAGCAGCCTAAACTGAGCAATCCCCAGTTTAATGACTAATAGGTACATGTTCTGAATATAAATAAGGCATTGACTCTGTGCAAAATAAAGATGCTGGGATATTCCAGCTTAGAAAAAGGTGGGAAAAAAATGCTTGGTCAATAATTCTTGTCTGTTGTAAAAGCCTGGAGGATTTTTTTTCCCCTTGAAAAATGGAATTAACTAATAGGATCAGAAATTTGTGCAACAAGACACTTGGCATAGTCCAAATATTCATATATAGCTGGACTGCTCCAACCAAGCACTTATTTATCATTCCTTTATACTTGATCCTGAGTATTTCTAGTAGATAATATGCAGGTGGTGAAGAAGGAAAGTCCATGTCTTAGAAAACTCACTGGTCAGGCTAATCCACAGCAAGATTCAGGTAATAAAGCAGCAGGAAAAAATCAATACATTAGTACAAGAATTGGGTCTTTAAGTGAGGCTTGAAGCAGCAGAACTGGCTGCTTCATTCAGAATCTGGAAAATAAGCTCTGTGGGCATAACCAGGGTGAGAGCTCTGCACAGGCGCTCTCCAACCTCCCAGCGTATTCAGCACCATTCTTCCCTGAAATCTTCTCCCCAGACAGTTTACACTACAATTTAGGTAATAAAAAAAGCAAACTGTGCTATTATATTGTGGTAATAAGTCCCACAAGTTAACAAAACATTGCCAATTATAGCAATCTGTCTATCCATGTTTAATGCTTTTCCATTTGCTGAGTTGTTTCTTGTTCTGGTATCATGGGAGAAAGGGAAAAACACAAATACCCACAAGGCCTCTGCTATAACTCGCCCACTGAGAATTTGTTCTCTTGATCTTTGCAGTACTACATCTCTCCCAGAATTCATTTAAATTAAAATCAAGCTGTGCTTTCTCTATTTCTCTCATAATTGTCTGGACTTTTCTGATTAGGTAAACAGGGTTTTAGTATTTCTCGACCACAGCAGAACATGCTGGATTTGAATGGGTGAAAACAAACACAAGCATCTAAGATAATCATCTTTTCTCAGAAAAACCTCTGTGGAAAACAGAGTGTTTTATTTCAGCTATTTTATATGCAATGAAATCCAGCTGAAAAAAAAGTTATCCCAGGTCCCCTAGGTAGCATTTTTTATTAAAAAGAAGAAGAAATAGCGAATGCAAATAGAACCAGAAAAATTTTGAGCAATGCACAAGGAGGCACTGTGATTGATCTTAAGGGATTTAGAAATACCTTCCACTTCTACTTCAGATTTTCGTCTTCACATGAAATAGTCATTTTCTCCAGTAACCAGCACCTTTGTAGAAAGGTCAGTCATTTGAAAAAGGAAAGTATTTCTCATTTATTTCTTCTCTACTAATGGTAGAGAAGCTCCAAAAAGACCAACAAATTTCAGCTCAAATTCATTTCAGATGGGATTTCCTTCCAGAGATAGCACCATAATTCCTTAACTGCTCCAGTACTTCAGTCCCTTTTCCTCCCCGAACAGACGGATCTGAAGTATTTGTTTTCAACTCCAGCAGTAAGAGAGACACAGCAGCAGGACTGAGAACAAGCTCCCATGATTTCTGGACAGACAAAACTGCAGCATTCCTCTGTCCTACAGAGGACAAAAGCAGAAACACTGCTAGCACAACAGACAGGTGCCCATCCTACTGGCAAGGAACCTCTTGCCTGGTTTTGCAGTAACAGCAAAATCCCGAAAAGCCTCAGTAATAAAGTGCATACTCCTTTAGTGCCTGCAGATTCACTACCCTGATTTAAGCAGCCACCAGCCTTGAGCACAGAAGAAAAACACACATTTATTCCCTCAAAAATATATCATCTGCTTGCAGCCCCAAGCTCCAGAGCATACAGAGACACAATCATAGCCAGCACAGGATCATTCATGCGTGTAAAACCCCTGTAGGTGTATGATGCCTTTGGAGGACTCGAGCATCACAAGACAAGATAATTAGGAGCATCTGAGGACAAAGGGGTCGGTTTGGCAAGAGGTGTCCTCAAGCATTAAAGAGGTTCACCAGCAGCTGGGTGACAGAAATAGTCAGGTCCACGCTGAAAAGACACGTGAGCCACTGTCCAAGATGATGTATTTCATGGCAAGAGGCTATGCTTTGCTTTCAGCCTCAGTGTCTGTTCTGTGAGGAGCTGAGGGCGCTGATCAGCCCTGCACTGGAGTCCCTGGCACATCTCTGCCTGGCTCTCTGGGGGCTCCTTCCCTTTGCTTCTCACAGCCGGGCTATAACCAGCACCTTGGAGCTGCAGCTCCCAGAGCCTCCAGGTCACATAGCGGTATTCAAAATAGCACCATTTTACACCAGACCCCAGAGAGCCCTCAGTGGCTGTAGGCTGCTCAAATAGCCTGTTGCAGGGAGCCAGGGCTGTGGAGCTCTGAGCAGGCACCACGCAGCCATAAGGGAACTGCCCTTCAGCTGGCCCCTCACAGCAGCACTTCCTTTTTGTGAGATTCACAATTTCTATCCCTTCACCTGAACAGAAGCCTACAACCACACCTCTAACCACTCATCAGGACAAATCACATTGATTCAAAGAAAGCCTTGAAACTTGCACGATCCAGGAATGCGGGAGATCAGACTGGAATTGGAACACGGGAGCTGGAATGGCTTGGCACAACACTGCTTGCTGTGGGGTACTCTGATAAAAGGCAGGTAACCTGCAGACCACTGCAACCATGTGCCCTCTATTTCTGCTGTAGTCACCTGCATGCTTTGCATATCTTCTCATTATGATATCTAATACACAAGATTTAATTGCCACAGAATATTCAAGGGGCTCCACAGGCATGGTCTGTATGTGTGTCTTGGGGACGGACAAGGTGAAAATTGCTCCATATTTTGGAGTGCTTGAAGTATTGAGTAAACATCAGCCATCTGGATCTTAGAAAAATTCCAGCTTGATCTTTAAACTGCAAAAAGGGTACTCCCCCTAAAGTGATGGTAAGTCAGAACATACCACAGAGAGCTTGCATTGCCGCTATGTTCAGAGAAAGCCTGAGAAAAAGGCATTCAGTGAGCCTTTGCTTGTAGGACTACGTGGGCAGACAGAATCCAAGTTCTCTGGGACAGATAAACTTTCTGCCTCTGTGTTTATGCAGCACAGACAACTAAAGGAAACTGGTCTAGTCATCCAAGGAGTAATATGAAGTAGTCATAACTACATCATCAGTACCACTTTTTATGGAGGCAGGTAATTCCCACTCCTACTTTACAGATAAGAAAATGCAAGCCAGAAAAAAAGTGATCACAAGGTCAGAGTCAGTTCAGAGCAGGAGAAAATAACCCAGGCAGTGTTGTTATGAACTCCTGTGCCACTTTGCCAGCTCCTTAGCCCCCTTCCAACACTGTCACCACACACAGAGCCGCCCCAGTGTGTTCTCACAACTCACACAGCTCCAACACCTGCAGCTGAAGGCACCCTGTCCTCAGCAATAACCAAACTTCTGCCCCTCTGGCAGCTTCACTGGCAGAATTTAATACTAAAACAGCGAAGATGCTTTCTGCCTCACCAAATGACAACAGGCTCAGGCTGATCTGACACACCCTCTGTTTTCTAGCAAAAAATGATTTTCCAAGGAATTTCTGCCCATAATACTATGCCAGGTAGTCTCTCAACACAAGAGGCAGAGAAGGTGTTTCCCTGGGAACAGTAACCATGGCAAAGCCCTTACTGTCTCTTCCCGTTTACTACAGGAAGAAAAAGAATAGCAGATGCCTCAGCTCTGCCTCCAGCAGGTCCACAGGCCCACAAAGCCATAAGCAACCTGATCAAACATTCAGGAAGGAACTTCAATGTATTCCACTGTCTTTTACTGGATACCAGACATTTCTGCCCTGCTGCGCTGAACTCGGGATGCCTCAGTACAAAGAGTGCAACTGGAAACATCAGTGTTACTGAAAGGTCAGCCAAATACAACAATGCATAGGTAGGCACTGAGCCCAAAGATCAGCGTGGATGGATCACCCACAGAAGCAGAGGTACAATGGACTGGCTTTGCAGTTTTCAAACCCTGACATTGTGCGTTAGAGCCCTATTAAAGAAAGCATCTGCAAACCCCAGTTTGTGAGCAGTGGCTGCAGCCCATACCCTGCTTCTAGTCCATCTCTTTTTCTACAGAATATTCTCAATTTATCAGATCAAATGCAACTCTCTTTGCTGAAGAGCGAAACAAATCATAATAAACAATTTAACTTCCAAGTACAACCGTTTTGCATGTTTTTGGGAATCATCATGATGCACTAGGGAACATATTATAAATTTTTGGATTTGATGTTTACTAAGTGTTATTCAAGTTAACAGGGCAAATGAAAGGGGGCTCTTTGAAAAATCTTCCTCTCAATGACACGGAGAAAAAGTGTTCTATGATTCAGCAATCTTGATACGTGAATAGACAGCCAGCAGCCTAGATTTTAACTACACCACTCCATAGTTAACACGCAGTTAGCACAAATTGCTAGGCACCAGTACCTTAAACTAGCAACCCCCTGAGAGCGGAATACTGCCCTGTACCTGGGCTGACTCACACAGAGCACAAAAAGCTCCGTTGTGCAACTTTCTGAATACAGTGAATCCAGAATCTTTACAGAGAGGAAGATACTGACCTTCCACATAGTAATTTAGGAGCACAGGGTGACAGGCTCAGCTGGGTCATGACATCCACTGCTTCAGCTCTTTACATTTTTAAAAAGTATTTTCCATGCACAACAGATACCTACTCCTGACATATACAGAACTCAGTGTCTAACACCCGAATGAAATAAATCTTTATTCAGAATTAGTCTAACATTCTTTTTAACCTTCTTCACATCAAATCAATGCAAATATCCCAGAAATATACAGCCAAGTCAAATGCTGCAGTCCCACCTGAGTTAATACCCAAATCAGCCAGTTGCCTTTAATTATCACTGACTCCTCAGAGAAAGCATTAAGAATATAATCTCTTTTTGCAAATTGCCTGGGGATGCAATGCAATTACCACTAAGAGAAGATGCTATTTTGTTTAAAGATGCTGCACATACCTTTCCTTGCCATGCGCTCCAGTCTAATGCATCCTCCTATAAAATCATGATAAGATTTCATTTCTCCTTCTGTTATGCGGACAGCAGTGAAAGGCAGATTCCTGGGTACCTGTTGTCCACATTTCCGACACCGAGAAGCCATTGCCACAGCTCAGGAGACTCTTGTCAGGAATCTGCTCTCTGTTTGCTGGAATCCAGCCTGATTCTTCGGCCGTCAGGCTAGCCTGGTGACTTTATCCCACTTAGTTCATTCAAGGTCACCCTCGCCAGCAGGATGTTCACCATTGCAATTGGCTAAGACTTTTATAGGCTTACTGACTGTGTTTGTTTCTCCCTCCTTGCTTTCAATATCAGTTTACTTTAATCTCTCATTCAGAATGAAAGCTGTGAACCTCAGCAGAGCCCATGCCCTGAATGGCTTCCTTATCATTAATTTAAAGCTGTCTTATAAGCAACAATGAAGAGAGAAGATCCCAGAAGCACACTGCAAGATCACAGAACGACTCTTAATGAGCATGCCAGATATGTTCACAAAGAATTTTTCTTTGAGAAAAGGTTTTTCTTCATGATTTTTGGTCCCTTTCAGGCTTATGATTTTATGATTCTTCATCTCTGAGAATGAATTTTTTTACTTCTGCATTTCAGCTCGGACGGTGCAAGGAGACTGCTCTGCAGAGCTGCTCAACCAATTACTCACACGTCTGGCAGTGGCACTGGGAGGCTGCAACTGCACAGAAAAGCCCTCTGCTGCTGTGCACAGTCCCTGCTCATAAGATCTGATAATCAAAATGAACAGAGTAGCAAATGGAGGACAGGGGAAATATTGCTGGCAGACATGCTCTGCTGGCTGCGCAATCCCCCAGCTAATTTTTTTTAAACAATTAAGTTGCATCCATTAATTAGACACCAAACTCAGATATTTGAAACATCCATTTAGAAATCCCCCTTGAAAGGGGCTGGATATTTAAGGCAACTTTTTTCCGGTTTAACAATTCCCATAACACAACTCGCTGGTTAGAGAGAGAGCCTTATGATAAAACTAGTTCTCAGGGACCTGAGTACAGAGAGCACTCAATCCTGATACAGCAAATTAAAAAGCAGCTTTCCCAGGACTGGCAGGGGACTGCACAGGAGATGCATAACAGGCACAAGGCCAGCACTGGTGACAGTGCAAAGAATACAATGAGAACCCAATGAATCAGGGCTGAGCTGCCACCCAGAGCTCAACTGCAGTGACCTGAGCACAGAATGAGTTTCCTGCAAGGATCTTACACCCAGACTGAGAACCTTTGCCTTCCTCTGCCTGTCACCAACACCTGTTGGCGCTTTACATAGTGCCAGGACATGCAGTGCTGTCAGCTCTGCCTGCTCAGATCACAGCTGATCCCTAGACGTGGAGTGGGAAAGCAGAAGGCTAATTAATCCAAATCAGAGAATGACCTAGAGGGGACAGAGATGTCCAGGAGAAAAAAGCCTCCCATGATGCCATTAGTTAAATGCTGAAATAACTGGCTGGACTGCATTGAATGCCTGTAAGCTGAAATATACAGAAGTCAACTCACCCACCCCTACTTCTTTCCCATTCCACGAACTTGCAGCTTCTCCCCAGCCAGCTCTGCTGCCTCAGCCACACAGAGAGAGAAGTTTAAGCTTCCTAACCCAGCACACACAAACTAGCCACGTAGTCAAACAGCTACCAGACTTGAGAACTGAGTCTCAGAACCTCTTCTTTTGATGAAGTGAAGCTGTAAAGGATATTTCCACTCTAAAAGGTAAATATATTTTATTACCCTCACCTCCAAATTTGCTGTGTGGCATGAAGCTGATCACTCTCCTGCTCTTTGCCTTTGCCAAAACCCTGCCTGCAAAGTGAGAGCATTGATGAACTGAGCTGTTGATTTACCTGATTCATTAGCACTTGTAAAATATATATGAGAGCTTCCATGGAGAAATCCTTAGGGGACAGCAATATTTTACAGATAGGGAGAGCAGTCGTACAGAATGCAGAAATACTTTGTAGAAAACTTTCATAATGGGATAAGAAAACTAGAAACACAACCCTGCAGTTTTATCTTTAAACATTTCTTCCCTCTCTTCTTTCTTTTCAGGGGCTCTGAGTGTCCTTCCTTGCATGGACAAACATGATACACCTTAGCAAATAAACTTTTCTGACAATATATTCATGTCTGACATACACAGAATAATTGCACTTCAACCCTGCACAGAGACAAAAAATGAGGGAGAATCCAGCATTTGTGGAAATACATTTCTGTCTGTCACCCTTCCTCATTTATGCCCTTCCCCACCAGTACCCACATGGCTTAGGAACAGGAGGATCTGTGATATGCTGCGTTCCCAGGCTTGATGCTGGAAGTGGATGCAAGAAGAAATCTGCCCTAAGTGTGAGCTTTGGAAACACAGGTAGCCACACAGCACAGAAATGATCTAAATTTCCAAATCTTTCCCTAGGAAAGCCTGATAAATTTTTTACAATGCTAAATACAAACTCCTGCTGCCTGGGGTACCATCGCCATCACCCAGCTCCAGACACAAAAACAAGCTGGCTGCAGCTGCTACACATTTAACAACAAGGCACATAAGGGTCACCTCAGGGACTGAGTGCTGTGATGCAAGGGATGCTGTGATGGATGGACAGAAGGATCTGTTTGCTCTACTGTAAGTTTCATTGCAGTCCCATTCACAATCTGGGCTAGCTTCTCCCGACACATATGGAAAACCTGACATGGGAGCACTGAGACCTGCCCTGTTTCCTACCACACAAATGACCTGTTCTGTACTGCTCTGGCTGTGCTTGCACAGGAGCTGCAGTGAGGGCTGCCTTGCAGAAATTCTTTTATGTAACGTTACCAAACACACAGACAGCGTGGATGACGGAGAATTGACAAATTTCCTCCATTAGCTGAAAGGCACCAGTCTGTTTGAAAGCAAGTTACTGCTCTTCGTGTGCAGAAGGTTGCAGTGCAGGGAACAGGTACAGAAAATGGCAGGCATGCTTCCCTGGGTCTTCTCCATAATAACACGGAATGGAAGGGCATTACTTTCCTGCTGCTCCAAACAACCATAGCAAAATCTTTGGAAAATCTAAGGAGGAGGATATTTTCTGGTCATGAATTGCCAGCATTGCCTAGCAACATAATCTGGGTTGGCCTGTCAATGAATAAGCAAGTAAATAAATGTAAGAAAGTGTCATCAGAAATAAAAAATTTTAAAAAAAACCCACACAACAAAAATGAAGAAAGAAAGAAACCCTACCCCACAACCCATGACCCTGATACCCTGCCATTACCCAACGCCCATTACCCAGTACAGCCTGCAGAACTGCACCAGTTCTCAGTTTCTTCAGAAATACCAGTTCACCTCAGATTTGATGCTTGTTGGAAAGTGCTTGCTGCCATGACTGTGTGGCCAGAGGATGACAACAAATCTAAAGCCAGCTCAGTTAAATCTGTTTAAGCCCCATATCTCTTCTCATGAAACAACATGCTTCTGCCTCAAAAAGCAGCGCTGTGATGGTTGGTATCTCTGTTAAGCACAAAACATCCAACAAACATGTTGAATCTCAATGATGCTGAGCCCAAGGGACATAATTTCTCGTGAAGAATCAAGATTTGCATTTGGGAACAGCATTTATGTGTCAGAAGAAGGAGGAAGAGAAGTCTGCTTCTGCTGCATGTGTGAACGAGGCAGCTAGAAAACACTGTAAAATACTCACTGTTTGCAGCTTACCCCACACAGTCATTAAAGCAGTTGAGGGGAAACTGGTGTCGCTTTTCCATCAGAGCCTTGCAAGAACCATTAGGAAAATTCAGTGCAGAAGAGAATGAAAAAATTACCTCTCTTATCCACCAACAATTTAGAAATAACAAAACATAAAAACCCAATAGCAAAAGGTGTCTTATTTATTCGTGAAGACCAGCAGCTCCCCCCACCTATGTATGTAGTATTCCACAAATCTAAGAAATAAGTAATCAATATCCAATGCCACTATAAAGACTGATACACACAGAAGCTAAGAAAATAATCTGTTTTTTTTCCAGAAACTCCAGCTTCACATTTTTCTATTTCATGATGTTTTATCTGATGTTTGAACTAATCTTTGATAGCTATGCTGAAGCACATTTTCATTTTGCATATATCTCAATAACATTCCTTCTGCCTTCCTATCTCCCAGATCATGAATCTGATAAGGCACGAGGCATTTCAGCAGTTTGACACAAAGGTTTATTTTCAGAACACTCTTGGTGCTGTTAAGGTAACATCCATTCCAGTGTTCAGCTAGGAAATAGAAACTAGTCTGTTTTATTAACTTCCATTTATTTTCTTCCAACTAATAAAAACCAGACCATGACTTCCTCTTCCCTCCTTTTTTTAATAAAGGGCTACATCCCAGGCATTGTTTTAAACCCCAAGTAGTTAAAAGAACAAGCAGAGGAAAAACATCTCTGTTCTTGAAATTCCTTGTAGCATACAGCACTGTTGCAATTGCAACATGCAGTTCTTGCACTAGAAGGCACTAATTCCAGTGCCATATGGCTTCAGAATCTCATTACACTGATCTGCTTAAAGTGATTTCTTAACGGATGAGCAAAACATTTTTGGTCACCTTCAGCAGAGGGAAACAACAATTCTGCCACTGTTGACGCACATGAACTCCCACGCAAACTGCCAAAAACAGGAGTGAGTAGTAAAGATCAAAGGACAACCTCAGCCAAAGAACTTTTGTTGTCATCTCAAAGCTGTGAAGACATCAATGTTATTCAAGGACCATTACAATCATTAAAAAAAAAAAAAAGAAAAAAGAAAAAATCCAAACCTAACAAAAATACAGACATAGAGAAGCCCCCAAGCCAGTGACATCACTGCTGGATTAGATAAGATTCTCAGGAGATCAGGAGATGAGCAGAATCTTCCCAGACCAAGCTGTGGGCACGAATTGCTGCTGCACCTGCAGGGGTTTGGCTTCTCTTGATCTCTGCAACTAAGAGCAGATCACCAAGAACAGAAGGCGTTTCTCTCCTGCTTGGCAAGATAAACAAACAGATCCCAGAGTTACCAAAGTGTAGCTGGCACAGGGGTAAAGAGTAGCTGGGTCCAGGGTTTAGGCTTGGATACAAAGTTATTCCAGTCTTGGTGATGAAAATGTTTACAGACATAAGTGAGACCAAGAGCCTTTCTGAGCAATCCACCCAAAACATAAATGGCTCTTGGCTTAAAGTCACAGGAATAAACTGAGGGACAAGTAAATGCAAAAGAAACACGAGTGAGACACTGGGTAGTGCAGAGAAGGTTGTGATCTATAAAACCAGGCATGTCAGATCCTCGTTCTCCAGCTCCTAAACCAGTGCAGCACCAGTGCACAGGCACAGTCCTTGTGTCATGGCCCTCCAGCAGCTCCATGAGCTGGAAAGGACAGACTCTGGACATGATGAAGGGAACATGTTCTCTCCTCTCTGTACCCTGCCACTGACATTCTGAGTCACCTCCAGGGCATGCTAACCCTGATCCTTGCTGTCATCCAGAGCACTGCACTGGATTCACTGCACCATTCCTCTGCCTTTCCCCCTTCACCTTTTTCTCCCTGCAAGGAACCTCTGCTCCCAGAGCAGAACAGCTGCTGGATCCATGCAGCCAAGACCACCAGGACAGCTTCTTTCCCTGAGCAGCAGCTGTGCACATTCCCTGATGGAAACAGCATTTTTTTTTGCTTTCAATTCATAACTTGAAACACATAAAGGAGAACCAGAAAGACACAGGGATAAAAATAGCATCTGTGAGCATCACCAGGGCTGTTGATACTCCAGGCTTTTGGACACATGCCAAATGTTAGCTGAACAGGAAGAAAGAGCTTCTCACATTACAAAGTACAGAAAGGCCTTTCCAATGTTTTCTTGCCATCTCTCAAGCACTCAACATCATTTACCACAAGGGGTAGGAGATTGGACCTTAGGGACTATTGATTTTTCCCTGTTCGTCTGTCTGTGCACTGAGGTTCACTCAGTCACTCTGTGCAGCCCACAAGGAAGAAGAAGCTCTTGTAGAGACTTTCCTAGACACTGCTTTGCCTGACTGGGCTCTCAGCTGGCAGATACACATCAAACATACTCCTTTAACATCCCCAGGGCAGAGCTTGTGTTCATCTAGGGAACTGAGGATAAAATCAGTCAAAGAGGAGTTATTCCCTCTGCTCTGGCAATTGTGAAGTACAGCTCCTTTTTCTTCCCTAGGCCAGGACTGCTGTCAGAAACTAGAGGTCTGTCCTGAAGGACTTGCCCACACAGGCATTTCTTTGTGCTGAGCACCAGCAAATGAGAGGCTGGAACACTCTCCTCTGTGTGCATCCACAAAAGCAACCACACAGGGCAGCTGGATGCATGCACACACCTACACCCAGGTAACAGGAGTTTGTCCTGCTCAGTGCATTATACTGCAGAGCTGTTCCTTCCTCATGTCCACCCCCAGCCTGAACCTCTGCACCATTCCCAGTCCTGTTTACCTACCCCAGCTTTGTCTCTAAGCCACCAGCTCTAACAGATTTAACATTCTACAAAAACACAATCTGTGCGGTGATTTCCCAAGTCACACCAAAGCCTGGTATGAAGCAGGAAAATAAAGGTATGGATAACCTGCTAGCACATGCATTGGTGAGCACCATGTGTGCACTTCCTTCACCTCTGCCCCCCTGCAGCACTGCATCAACAGCAGGCACAGCAGGGAGAGACGTTACCACACACAACCACATCCCCAGTCCACTCCCTCTCCTTCTCAGCCAGCACAATTACTGAGTTTTGTCACCATACCCAATCTCAAATATGTAAATAGGATAAATTTACAGGAAACCAAGAGTTTCAATCCTTTGTCAAAACCAGGCAAGAGCTGCTAAAATTGTATGGAAAAGGGCCAGTTGGGATAGAAAAATCATGAGCATGAAAGCCTCATTTCCCTTCATACCAAGACTAAAATTATTCATGGATCTATATTAACAGGCAAGTATGCCCACACAGTAAAAAAAGCAACTGTAAGTCAGCTTCAGGTGCAGAAAGAGCATGGAATCGCACCTGAGTGAACTTTTCCTACAGGAAACAGCACAAGGGTTTCTCTGTAACATTACTCTAAGGCACAAAGACCTTCCCTGTCAACTCCAAGCATCCCACATGCAGCATTCATGTGCTGGGAGGTGCTGAGCCCTGTCTGCACAAGGTCAGATCTCCAGCCCACAGGAAATAAGGACAGTGCTTTGACTTCAACAGCACCATGGACTTAAATTGCCTAAAGCTGAGTGGTGCAGTGTTCTGATGAGATAAGAAATTGCTCTTTAGTCTGTCAGGAAACCCCATTACAAACCCGTTCTGCTGACCAGCAAAGATTAACTCAATAAAATGTATCTAAATCCCACATCCATTTACGGACCTTAGTCCCAGTAGGCGTAAGTTCACTTCATGGCACGTAGCATTAAATAATGCTTTGTACTTCTCCAGTGAATCTCAGCTGAGCACTCTGGCACCACAGAGAAATTGTTACTCCCATGAAATAGACTATTTCCTTTCTAATTGCCAATAAGAGGATACAGTTTAAGGAGAATATTTTTGCTTAGATATATTTGAGTATGCATCTGAGAACATATTTGAAGAAAGCTTGTGGGGGAAGGAATAATTTCACCTAAAGTTTTGCCTCACAAAAGCCTAAAACTAGGGAGGAACATGCTAAAAGCATATATCTACATTTCTCCCACTGGCTTGAGAGTTATTTGAATTGGCTTAATAATCATTTCACCCTCTCTTTAACCACTTCTTCGCTGCTCCTTTGTAGCATAAATGCATACAATTCTCCACAATATTTTCCTCTCTCTTGTTTAAATATACTTGCTTCAAGAAACCAAATATTTTTAATTGTATCGGAAGCATTGTAAGAACCCACCAGTGCACTTTAAAATCTCAATACAAATAATGAAGTATACAGAAAAAATTCTTCATCTGGGAATTGAATCCCAAGGTATTCATGCAGTTTGTCTAAGATCAATTGCAATTACTGCAGTAAAGCTAGAAAATTAAGAAATATCTACTAACACACTACAAAATATCCCTTTCTTGGTTGTAGCCTTAAGCATGGCACATACAGCATTTCTCAGCGTCATTTGCAGATATCCCCATCTTTCCAACATTGAATTTAAAATAGAGTTTTGCTCATTAAGATTTTGCATCATTATCTGTGTCAGTCTAATTACTACTATGCACACATTCAGGGTCAGCAGGTCTCATAGTGTAGGCTGCTGAACTGAAACTGCTAAGAATGAACTAATTGGGTAAAATAAAAACAAAATGCTAACAAGGAGTTTTAAAATCAGGCTCAGTGACTGATCCCAAATATCAGCTCTGGCAGTGGACATGCCAGGTATTTTAGAGCATGTGAGCCCTACTGAGAAAATATTTTTCATTTGGTAGCAGCATGGAGTCAGGGTCCTGAGTACACCAGTCAGCCTGAACTGCCAGAGCATTCTCACCTGAGGCTCCCACCAACACACCCTCATGCAGTGCTTCAGCTACTGCAGTTAGGAGGGTTTCCACTCTCTTCCCCCTTATGCTGTGGGTGGTGCTGTTTTCAGCTGGTTTCCCTGATGTTCATGACCTGCAGTTTAGGCGTTTTAGATTAATTTAGACCTGATATATCATTTGAATGTCTCCATCTTTGCTCAAGTATTGTAGGACAACTCTCTGGGGGGTGAGAATGAACAATACTAAATGCCTGACATATTTTTCTGTAAGGTACATTCCTAGGTTTTATACTTGCTGGCAGATGTTTAAGACTTTCAATAACTTTCGTAGTGTTTAATCAAGTTATCAAAATCACAACAGATTCTCACATTTGCTGAAAGAGAAGCTGTTATAAGATTAGGCTTTCCTATATTTTCTACAGATTAAAATAGACAGATGTGTTTATTCCTAAATAGGAAAATGGATTTTATGTGAAACTTAAACTATTGTTCCTAAAAAGATCAAGAATAGCACACATGTAGTCAAGTGATGTTCTCCTGTAGTATAACCCGGTTTGGATGAAGAGCTTAAAGAGGCAGCTTGGGTATCCCATTTTCAAAGGTTCAGCCCCCATGTCGCTGTTTATCTCGGGTGACCTCGGTTCTCTCCGAATTAATGCCGTCGGTGCTTTGGGTGCGGATGCTGCTGGGCTCGGGCCGGAGCGGATCCCTCTCGGGCCGGTTCTGAGGGTTCCCCGCCCCGCGCCCTCCAGCGGCTCCTCCGCACACCGGCGGCGCTGGGAGCGCCTGGATCACTCCAGCGACGGAGAGCAGCTCCTGGGCACCAAACCCGGCAGCGCCATCGCATCCCTTGGAAAAGGGGCTTGAAGGAGAGAGGCTCCTCTTCCCAGCTCTGTAACACCCTGCCTTTCAGCGGATTCGAGAAAGGTCTGGCGCTATCCCTGACGGTCTAGGACAGTGGAAACTGCAGCGCCAAACCGTGCTGCTGTGCCCTCTGCTGCCCTTTCCCCCGCGGCGGAGGAGGCTGCTCTGGCACAGCTTCTTCCTGAGACCAACACACACACGCACCCCCTCCCCAGCAGCAGCCCTGCTCCGCTATCCTGCTGGAAAGAGGATTCAGGGGATGACTGCCTGTGTTTCATTTCTCCCTCCCATTGCTGGACGGGAAAAACCTCTCAGGGAGGTGACATTTCGGCTCTGAAGGGGACAGTGAAGCAGGCAGTGTGTGGCCTGTACAGAGCTGCTGTTACACATCTTGGGGTAGAATGGGCACAAAACAACACTGATGAGCTCTTCTTTGCTCTGTCCAACCAGTCCTGCTCCTCACAGGGCACTTGCTGCCAGCTCTGTGCTCCCATCAAGATAAAATGATGCACAAGGCTCTGCTGCATAGCCAGAGTGCAATTCAACATGATCTAAAATGACAGCTGCACATTGCTGAAACTGCATTCTCCCCTAGCTGAAAACAAAACCAGGAAGATGGATTTTTATGAGCTATCAACAAAAATTATTAAAAAGTTAACCTCAAACTGAACTGTGACTTCAAAGCCAGCTGTGAAACCACTCCTGGTTTTGTCGATATGGAAGGGGAAGAGATACTAGACACAGAGAACAGTACAAATATCTGAGAAAGATGAAATGGTGAGAATAGTTTAGAATCGTTTAAAAAAAAATAGGAAGTCTGTTTTCACAGAATAAGCTGATTAACATAACAATGATTAATCAGGTTTGCCCAGGAACCTTCCTGCACCATGTAATTTGCGGGAGCTCTCTGATCAGTTATGCACCTGCTTACAGCTCAGGGTCATGCTAAGGCCACAGCTATTTCAGTTTGAAACGACCTTTTCTCTGGATATTGCAAGATCAATAGTATGGCTCCTATGTATGTCATCAGCTTTGGCTTTTATGCTGCAAACACCAGTATTGATCCCTTCAAAAAATTAAGCCTTGGCTTCAGAGACCTCTGAACCACAGTGTAATAGATAACAGTGAACTTCAGACTCATAGAGGGGAAATATTTATAGTCATGCATTGTTAGGTGAGGATTATTGATTGGAAACAAGAGGCAAACTCTCCTGATAGTAATTCTATCCACAGCAATTCAGTGAGAATATGAAATCCATAGCAGACAAAAGTGCATTTGAAGTGCTAAAGTTGTAACATATATGATTAATGGACAGCATATTCAAACTTCTCACATTCAAATAATCTAATTTCTATTTATCATTGCTACCAGAGCTGCGTGTGTTTGCTGCAGTTCTTCCCTCAACACCTTTCTGTCAGCATGTGGACATCCATGGAAAGTTAGAATTAAGCTGAAGATATTTCAGTAATAATAATTGGACATGCCAGTAACCATGGGCTAATTGCCTACCTACGTATAACAAATTCTTATATGTCTTGGAATTTAAAGGCAAAAGTCACTCTCCTGAAATACTGAAAGACACCCTCTCTGGTTTTAAATTTTCTTCACCTCTTCACATTGAACCTCAAGTGGTTTTCCAGTGTAAAGTATGAGTAGTAATTCCTACAAAATCTCTGGAGCTCAAAGCATGTAAGAGGAGAGTTAGATCCTATCAGCAGCTGTTGCCAGGCAGCCCACAATGCTGTATATCAGCATTGTTTGTCTTGTATTTATGTCTCGGAAGTGCAGATAACTGCTCTCGTGTTTGGGGCCAGCTGTAGACAATTCATTGCCCAAGGGAAACTGGAAATCACACAGCTCCCGGTCATGCAGAGGAAGAAAGAGCTAAATGGTTTGCAGCCCCTCGTATCTTGTTGCCCTGGGCAACAGTCTGCTCTGTGGAAGCGGCAGATCCTCTAATGAATTCTGTAACTTCGGGTGCTAATATATGGATTGATACTATGGCAGCCCCACTGTAGTACTATCGGGGTGCTCACGCATTTGGTGATACGGGTGCGTGCATAAACAGTCTCAGGGTAAGAGCTGCTGGTTTCCATCCAAGATCTTTGAGACACAGATGGAGCTAACCGGGAGCACAGAGATTACAGGTTGCACTCAGGGATGTGGGGAATCTGAATCCAGAGCCTGTCAGCCTGGCTTTCCTTGAGCTCTGGCAAACTGACTCAGGATCCCCAGGACAATGCTGACAGTAGGTGCTAAGTCTGTGCCGCCTCTTACACCTCTTTGCAGCAGGGGCTACAGCTGGGTCAGCTACAGCTGAGTACACTCAGACAAAAATATCTGGTCCCATGGAGTGCTGAGTACCAGCAGTTCCTCATATTCACACAGAAATAAAGAGCTCTTTGCACCTTTCTGGATCAGAGCCACTTTGTTGTAATATTGATGACAGATCATTTCCCATCACCTCTTTGCAATATTTCAAAGAATTTTGGCTTCTGCAGAAATTTAACCTTTACTCCCACGCTTGAGTAATCCAGGTCAGGAATCAGTTACTTTTAAAATCAAAATAACATTGGGCTAACACTCCAAAAAGGACCTTTGTTTAAACTTCCATAGAGTCAGCTTTGCATTTACAGTAATAATCCTACACTTACTGCAACCGAGCCCCCAGAGAACTTCATCTGTGCTGCATTCATGAACCTCTGGAATCAGGGAAGCTCTGCAGATACAGCAGAGGGCTGGGCTGGCTGCCTTGAAGGGCCAAACAAACCCCTGTGTGCTCAGAGCAGGCAAGCTATTACAAGATGGTAGTATTTTCACTGGAGTCAAACCATGGGCACAATCCCGCTTTGAGATAGACAGAGGAATGACACTGAAAGGAGTAGCAGTCTCCATGAAGGCATGGACATTCAATGCTTTGGCTGTGCTTGTTTAGCTCCTGACTGCTCAAAAAAGTCAGCACTCAAAGGTCATGACAGCAGTGATTTTCGAACAGTGCACTTTCAAGAACACACCAAATACAGTGCGCAGCAGGTGCAAAGCTGCTTTTGAGCTGGAGTGTGGGTGTATGTGTGTTGTTCTGGCAAACAAAATTGATAATCATTTCATGACAGCATGGATTATTGATCCTGGTAGTCTATCTTTCCTCTGGCCATTTTTTGGGGGATATTGTACTGTACTGTCAGGTCCCTGCAATGGCTAGAAAATATGGAGACAGAACACAGCAGCTTTGTAAACTAATCCTAGGGTCCACGGAAATTTATGATTGTCTGCCTCAGTTCAAGACTTCATTCCATACTACACTGCAGGAAATATTCTAATAGAAAACAGGAGGAATGCAAAATTAAGTTTAGAATAATTCATTAATGCATAATTATTTGCAGGACTCTGCTGAAAGGGCACAGCCTTCTGCAACGCTACACTGCAAAAGACAAGAGGTAGGTGCATGTAAATGTAATGCATTTCATCCTTGAATGAATGCTGTTACTTCAGACTTTACCAGCCTCAATTCACATGCTGGACATAGCCCTCCTCTAGTACATGAGCTCAATCACTCCTCAGAGGCAGTTATGCTTTTTGACTCACAGATGTTATCTGTGTTGTGCTTACATGACAACGTGTGGAGCTTGAAGATACTGTGATCTCAATCCAATTGTCCCCTACACATCTGTCCCCATGCCAAAGTGGAGCCTGCTGTCTTTTGCTCCACTAAACTCAAGAGTTTTTTACAGTGTTCCTGCTCCCTAAGTGTACCTCCTTCCATGCCATGACTTACAGATCACTTAAGGCATTTACAGCTGATGTTTATCCCTCTATGCATGTAAGAGTTGGCTGTTTCTCCACCCCATCTCCCTTTTGTTTCTTGGTTTCAATTCTGGCAGCTCTGCTGCACTGGTTAGTGTGAGTCACTGATTAGCAATGATCCATGTGTCATGTTATCTCTTTCACATCATTCTCCGACGTTTTATCACGTGAGCAGGATCAGGCAGTTTTGCTGAGAACTTAGATTACTCCATTGAGTCATTGACCCTCTGGCCGCCTGGGGCAATCCAGATGTTACTGTGCTGAACTCTAAAGGGAGGTAGAAGCCTGGCCAGCCTGGCCTTTAGCCAGGCTAAAGCACAGCATTAACACAAAAGATGTATGGTTTCTCCTCTCCCAAACACTTAAACACAATCCCAGCTCTGAAGAACAGGAGAAAATACACAGACAGGACTAATGTCATGTACCAGACACCATGCTGCCAGAACTATTTTAGCAGTCACCTGGGCCCCATTCAGAAAAGTTCATCCTAGATCAAATGCAAAGTCCAGCCTTGGGACTAAAAGAGGCCTCAAATGTAGTACAGAAGGGTCAAAAGAGTGACAACAATGGAATTGATTAGCTTATTTTCTACTCACTGAGATGACCTGGTGCCGCAAGTACCTTCCTAAATCCTGGTCTTGTTTCCCTCAGGGAAATGTCCTCTCAGGGGAACTCTTGGATTCAGGCACCATATGGAAGGCGAGAAAAAGGAATTAAATAAAAGATGAGGCAAGAGGTGGAAAAAGACCCTTATATTTAATGAGCTGCCAGGCAATGTGATAGATGTCAGCTTAGTTTAATTTCCAGTGAGGCCATCTGAGCTCCCCTCTGCCACAGAGATGGGAACAGACAGGGGCTCTGCCTCCTTTTGGTCCTACTTGCTCTTTAAGCTTGGGCCTTAGCAATGAGGAATGGTCACTACTGCCTGCCCTGTTACCAAACAATGACTTCTGCCAGCACCAGCATCTCTCATTGCACCTGACTCCAAGACCTCACACAGGAGGAAATCTCCTGCACTTGCTTCATCCTGGAAATTCCTCCCACTTCCTCCTTCCAGGTAACCCAGGGCTTGCCCTGGAGTGTTTAAGAGCAGACAGGGAAGTGCCACAGTCTGACTAGCTCATTGAATGCTGCTGTCATTTTTCCCTTGCTCTTGACCTAAGCTACTTCATTCTTTTTTAAAAAATTGTTATTTAATAGCAAACCCATAAAAAAAACCCAACAACCCAGGACCCAAAAAAAGGCCACCATATAGTGTTAGCAAGAGCCTGCCATGGAAGTCAGAGGTTTCTGCTTTCTCCTCCAATAGAACTGCCAATAGAGGGTTAAAACTGTTTGAAAAACAGGCCTGAAACACAGGAGGCATCAGGAAGATCGTGAGAAGAGCTGACCCAAACAGCGAAGAGACAGATTTCCTTTTGGCTGAAGCAGGCATCCTGGAATAACTCATTTGAATCCCACCTATTTTCCAGGCACTAAAAAAATGAACTGCAGAAGCCAGTCGAGTTTCTAAGGATGTACAGGACCTGGTGTCTGGCAAGCACAGCTGTGGAAGGGACCATAGGCATCACCACTACCAACAGCTAAACTTGGATCCTGCCACACGACTTTCCTTTACTCTTCCATGCCAACAAACACCTACAAGTGATTACTGAGGTAGATTAGAAAATAAAGGACAGAGGGAGACTGCTGTAGCATTAGATTTAACAGCAGCAATGCAGAGGCTTTTGAAAGAGAGAGTGTATTAAAGATTGACAGATTGGATCACACCTCAGTTCCATGCAGCCTAGTTCCCTGGCTCCAACAGTTGCCATCACAACATGCGTAAGTAGAAAGTGTGAAAGCCTTGCAGCAAGCAGATGGTGCATAGTTACTCCTATTCCCTTTTCTCCCCAGCATCCTGGTCTCTTACTGGCATGAGAATGAAAGCTCAGGGTGTAACAGCCAGTTTCGGGGAGGGTATCAATAAATGAGAAAACAGGGCTGTAAGCAGCCTTTCAATTCTTTGGGGCTCTGCATGGCTCCCCTTAGGGCACGCTGCTCTGAAAGAAATAAGTAATTGTATTCCACCTCGATATTGCAAAGCTTCTCTTAAATTCTGTCGACAGGATCACATCCCACACGAAAAGGTATTCACCTAAAGTAAAAGATGGAATGTAGAAGAGGAACATTTCTGAGCTTGTTCTCTCCTGAAATTGAAGCAGACTTAATGTATGCTACTGTTTCTGGGAAGCTCTTTAGTCACCTCTGTCTACCTGAACATGAAGCCAAACTATCAGATAAATATTTTGCCTTGAAACAAACTTGTGTTCTGGATCCCAACTCATAGCAGTTTCTTATAATCCTTATTTCTGATAATGTCTGCAAACCAGGTTAGAATGTGGGCTTTAAACAAGTCTGTGTTCTACATCTTGGAAAGTGCACCAGGCACATCTGCTCATTTTTTATGGATTTCTGTGAGAGCTTAGTTTCCATTTTTTACAGATACAAATTTTGCAGCATTAGCAAAACAATTTTTAAACAATCCCTTACTAAACAGTTTCCAGTGAAACAGCTGCACAGAATAGGCCATATAGAATGGGGCAAAATTAATAACCACAGTCTAGGAACAAAAAAGTAAACAAGTAGCTATTTTTAAGCTGTGAAACTAAAAAAGATTAATTGCTATTATCCCTCCTTTCCAACATTCCGCCCTCCCATATGGAATATCTGAGGTCTAATAGGATGAGATTATTTCCCTTCTCTTCACTATATTCATCTTTCTCTTCAGATACTATTTTTATACTTGGCATTAATTCAATACTTTTAACCTTTTTCAGTTCACCAAGTCTGGTAAAAATTGGCCAAAAGTTCAAAAGCTTTATTGGGGAACAGAGATAAAGATGCACATAACATGATCAAAGTTCAAATTTCATAGAAGTAGGTTAATGGGGGAAACTTCAACCTAGCATTTCTCATAAGCATGAGATCCCAAGTAAATTTAACAAACCCATTTCTGCAGTTTTCTATTGTCATATTTCATTGGGAATGCAGTGATACATGACCCTCTCATGCCAGTATATTATTTTGGGTGAGGAAATCTAGTGTGCTGTGGTCAATGGAAAGACCAGTTTTCCCTTGCTGTGCACCAGAAATCCCTAAGTAGGACAACAACACAGAATCCATGGTTCAAAAAAAGTTCCTGAAATGCATGAGTGCTCTGAAACAAAGTCAAGAATTTTATGTTGCAGAGGAATTTGATTTGATTTAAGCCTTTGCATAGGAGTAGCAAAGGGCCAATTTGATATGGTACCTCAAAAGTTAATTTCTTAAAATAGCCCTTTTTGTGTCCTTGATGTCCACAGATACATATCAGAAATATTGCAATTGTCTGTCCAGCTGTGACAGATTATTTGTGGCTTTGTAGTATAAAGCAGATTCTGCGACTTGTGATGCTTAACCACTGGCCTTGGACAAGTGCCAGCTCGGGTTATTCCATTCTGCTGACCTAAATTCCTCTCACACGGTCAGGTAGATGTATCATCCTTTACTTCCTGTCCCAAATTATAACACAGCTTCTCTTCACACACAGAGATATTTTACATCACTCCTCAACTCTGGTGGTTAAGCCAAGAGTAATAGGAATTGATATAGCATGGTTAACAGACAGGAATTTTAAGGCCAGAGATGTAAATCCTAAACTAATTTTGGCCACAGACTTTCCTTTTGATTTCCATCAAGTTGCTTAAATTCCTTTTCATTTGTTTTTATCATAAAATGAGAGACTGGGGAAATGCGAGTGTGTAAAATCAGATGAAAGCTGACATGAACGTAATGGAGTTATTTCATGAATGCAACATTTGTGCAATGTGGTGCTTTCTGCAAATTCACATCAGTGCCTCTCTTACCAGGGACACTGACAGTCAGCTCATCTGGGTCCAGTTAACACTTGAAGGGGAGGAGCTCTTAGAACTTCATTGAGAATGAAGGGGAGCCTCTAACAAAATCCCATCTCCTCTGTGCTGTGCAATTCTTTATTTTGTGGCAAGAGAGGAGCCACACTGACGGCCTTTTGAGACAGCTCATATTGGCTCTGGCAGCTCCATCCTATCATAAAATCATTTTAAGAAAAAAATCTGCAGAAAACAGGGCACTGGGTGGAGGTGCTTGTGTGCGCAACCGTGCCCAGAACGTTGCCCACACAGAGCAAAGCTGGCATCAGACTTCTGGGGGCCAACTGCCAAGTGTGGGAGGGTAGTGAGAGCACAAAAGCCTGTTCCTGTGGGCTTTGCAGGCTGCAAGAGCTGTACGTGTTCCCACAGGCAAACAATCCTGCACCAGGCACGTCACCCTGCACAGCTCTTCCCTCCCCACCACAGAAGAGCTGCCACTTGCCCACCTACCCAAAGGACACGCTTTTTCCAAAACTGGTGAGTGTTTCCCCAACACCTCCCAACAAACAAGTTCAATGAAAGTAGGGTAAATTTAAAAAAGACTCTTGACGCAGTTTTGGTAACAAGACTGGGGAGTGTTGCTGCTAAATCTCAGATAGTAAGCAGAAAGCCTGCTAGCATTCACAAACTACTCCTGTCCTAGGCACCTGTGGTGACCCCATTGCCTCACCCACACCATGACAGCCAGGAATAATCCCAGGGAGGCTGAGGGGGCACAGGGCTATTTAAGAGATCTAATTTGGTCCTCTGACGTTTTACACTCTGTGAAGATGTGCTACCATGCAGCTTGGTACTAGAAAAGTACCAAGTTAAGAGAGCTACTGTGGAGAAGGAAAATAACTTCAAAGCTTTGATTTTGACCCAGGTGAGTCAAGTCCTGTATATATGAAGTCTGTAGCAGGATAAGAAGCTTTTTTTGCTAGCACATGAACTATGTAACACAACGTGAGTCAGCTAATGAGGGATGAAAGCTTTTGCCCAGGACAGATAAGTTGAGCCCCAGGCAATTAACTATGTGACACTCTTATTGACACGTTAAAAATAAAATGGCATGTCATTGCTTCACACAGAACAAAATCATCCCATAAAGGTTTGATTGAAAATGTAAAGGTCTTTCCTTTTAATGTTCCCATAAAGTTCTTGTTTGCCATTTTGCAAATTCTGTGAATAAATTTCTTCCCTCCTGCTCTTGGGTGAGCTGGGAGCTGTGCTCCCAACGGAGAGCTGGCTACATTCTAGAGAGTTTGAATCCCACCAGTCCAAGTGACAATATGAGGGTGAGAGTTGTAAAAATAGTAAACACTATAAATGGCTAGGGATCCCCTCAGTTTGCTAAGTCTGAAAGCCTTTTTACTTGTTTGAGCTGTCAAGATTCCCAATGAACATACAAGAGATCCCTGCAGCTTCCCAGGAATTATTCTTCCAATAAGCTACTGCTGATTCAGCAAGGGCACTCATGTTACTACATGTGATTCCTAAACGTGGTACATCATCATCATGGGTTTGGAAGAAATGTTCTTCCTTCAGCCAATAACAAATGTTCAGTGTTACTTTCTCCCATTTTTGCAGAACCGTTTTTGCCACTTACATGTTTCAATAAAAAATGAACTCTGCCTACAAAGAGGCAGGCAGACTCCACAAGTAGGGCCTGATTCGTAGGTTTCAAATGGCTGAGGAAATGGTGGGATTGTCCTTCCCTGATGGAAACTGATAAGCTAGGATCTTGCCTCAGTGTGGAATGCAAAAAAAACCAAGATCTGTGACCTTCACTCCTCTCCCAAGGACTGGCCTGCTGGTTGACCTCCAGGAATCCATTAAGACTCTCTAGCCTCAGCCTCATGACCCAGAAACCTCTCTTGAACTTGGCAAGGAACAGGGGAAAGGTTCATCAGCATTTCTAGTGTCCAGAATGACTTCCTGTTATTAGGGTGTAGGCAACATGACGCTATGTTACCTCTAGCAAATCCCTTCTGATATCAAAGAGAGCCCTCAATATGGATGATGGGGACCTGCACTGAGTTTAACAAGAAAACCAGAAGACACACAAATCTCTTTAGCTCTCCTGAAATATTCTTAAAAAAAAAAAAAAAAAAAAAAAAAGGAATATGCCTCATATTGAATTCCAAATCTTCATTAAAAAAAAGTGAGTTCACATGACTTTATGTCAATCTGAATTTGCACAATTGCAAAACAATTCATGTTGGCATTACCGGGTCAAAGAGCCTGCTGCTGCAAGCTCTCCTGGCAAACATACTTTCTCCCATAACAAGCTTCTGCTGAGGTTATCCTGGAAAAGATTGGAGAGATGAGGCCTAGTCTTAAATATTTTATTGACTTTGAATCTGCTTTTGTGCTATTTCTTTAGGCAAGATACTGATTGCATGGGCTCTATTAAACTTAGTTCAGCTGCCACAGCTAATATCAAACCAAAGAATAATGTTGGTCTAAACTCTTACTTATATATTCTCTAAAAGCCAAATTTTGGTCACACTGTTTCATATACAGACTGAACAAAGCCAGTGACAAAGGCATTTCAGGAACCTGTACAACATCTTTGGCATTCACAGAACACAATTCATTGCAAACACTGACAGCTATAAAATTTGCTCCTATACAATTCAGCTAAAAATGTTCTCTTTATGTGATGCAACACAGCTGCAATCTGCTTTAACTCAACTGTAGGTAATAAAAAAGGGTCACAAAAGCTTTTCCTAGCCGATATTTTAATCACCAGCATCTCCTACTGTCTTGCTAGTTTCAGGTTCCTCAGTTCCCGGTAGCGCAGTCCCCAGTGCCAGCAGGTGGGTATCCAGCTCAGATGTATAAAAGGCTGCTAGTGCACGGCATAGGGTCTCACCTGTATTCACTGCCATTTGAATGCTAGAAACAGTAAAATCAAACCTGAGTGGGAGAAAAGCTTTAAAGATCCTGTCCCTGTCCTAGCATCTTCCAGAAATCCTGAAACAGCAAAGGCCAAGAAAAGATTCTCTGAGAATGAGCTGCTATTCCAGTATCACAAGCAAATGCACAGCACATTAGCGCTGCCGTTCCTCCAGCATCCTCCCACACCCCCTTCTCTCCACCACCTCCCCGCAAGAACCGTGCTCGGGTATTTTACACAGATCACTTCACAGGTAGGACACGCCGCTCTTACTGTTCCTCCTTTTCAGAGAAAACATGCTTGAAAAACAAACCATCAATAAAAAGGCTGTGTAATTGCCCAAAGCCAGGGATTCGCAGTCTGCTGATGGCTCCTATTTCACGCACAGGTGTGATATTGTCACACAAAGGCAGCAGCACCTCCTGGGGGAACAGGGCCCCGTATCCACACAAACGTAGTAAGAAGAAAAATAAAGATGCCTTACCCACATGGGTGATAACCGTAGTCAGTCGCTGGGTGAGCTCCTGATGTGACATCTCTTCTTCTTTTAGCCAAAAAAGCATTTCACACAGGGAACTACACAGCATCCAAAAAAAGGTGCACCCAGAGTGGGAGGCTGCACACTCACTGCCTCACTTGCACACAAAGCGAGGACCACTCCCACGGCACGGCCCTTCCAGCTCTCACATCTTCTCTCGGCTGCTCACCTCTTCCAATTTGCTGCCATCCATGCGTGGACCTTCAAAAGCTCCTTCCAGACGGGGATTTTACTCCCCTTAACAGAAGGAAGGGAGCAGGAGGGGGGTAATATAAAAGGGGAGGGAAGCAGACGAGTTGATTGCTTATGGCTTTTTTCCTCCCTTCTCCCGCGGATGAGGCAAAGGATAAAGAGACAAACCAGCAAGCAGATACCTTCCTCCAGGGAGACTTTTGGATGGTGATGCTGCGAGTCAGGGAAAAATCCTGGAGGTAGGAATGGCATCGGGAGGAGTGGAGCTGGCAGGAGAGCTCCAACAGCCGCAGCTGCTCTGCGACGCTCCCCTCGCCAGCGTGCCTGGGAGCGGAGAACAACACACTCGCAGCCTCCGATGCTCCCCCTCGGCCCCTGGGGCCCGAGTGCCTCGCAGGCTGTCGTTGAGTGGAACCCCGCAATGTCTCCAGAGACCCTCCTCCCACCCCCTCTTGGAAACCCCTGCCTGCGGGGCCACGGAGGGGGAGGGGGGCGCTGGGCTTTTACGTGTGTTGAGGCCAGGGGCTTTGCTGCTCCACCTGCACGGACAGGATCCCCGGGATCCCGGCTGAGCCCACAGGACCATCTCCAGCTGCACTGCACTAGCAGGGTGAATTAACCAGCCGTGGGTGCTGGGCAGGGCTCCCCTGCCATCGTGGCTACGGAGCTCGGCCGCGGGCAGGCACAGGTGGCCGTGGGTGACCAGAGCAGGTCTGTGGGGAGCAGCTGCCCCTCGGTGCCTGCGACACAGCTGAGCCTTGCCCGGATGCGTGGCTGCCATGGTGCAACGGGCCGCCCAACAACGGGAAAACTCCATCAACCCTGAGGGCTACAGACCCCAGCTGCGATCCGAGAGCAGGGAGAGTAAGGCAGGCAAGGAAGCGAGAAAGGACAAGCCAGGGACCTGTACGTCTCCATTCCACCCCTCTTTGCACTTCATCCTTGGAAGCCTACCTGAAGCTCCACACAAGGTAATTCCGGAAACATGGAAAACTTATTGCACAGCTAAAATGGAAGAAATAAAACAGAGAAGGGTACAGCTGCCTGCCAGATCTGCTCTATTCCCACTGAATTAATTCAGCTCTAAATCCAGATCCCTACCCATCCATAGAGTTTTGCTTAAGTCCACCTTTCCAAGCACACCAAAGAACCTGACAACATGTATGCCCAAAGCTGGAGCTGTAAAATACCCCTGTGGGCTCATTGGATCTGACAGCACAGTTAGTATGTGTTGTTGTTAGTATGTGTTGGTGTTGCAAAAAGGTTTACCTCTCTGAAGGAAAAATCCTGTAATCAGCTGGCTGACCTACAAGCCACTCTGAGTACCTGTGCTGTTGTCCTCATTTTTGCATGACTGATCAACTGTGCCTAGAGGTTCCTGGCATACTTCTGTTCAGTTAGTTTAACAGCAAATCTGACTGAAAACATGAGAAGGATGACTTCAGAGCCACCCACCTGCCAACATTTTGGGGCTAAAGCAAAACGCTTTTTTTTTTCTGAGATGAAATTTTAATGCCTATCTGGGCAGTAAAAGTCAAACTGCAGAGACCTTGACTAATGTTAAAAGGATTCCCCAAGCCAGGGAAGAGATCTCATCGCTGGGGGGGAAAAAGTATGTGGGAAGCAGACTGACATCTAGACATAATTTTTTGAGGAATTTGAAAGGTGTGGGATGTTTTATTTTTTTCTTAAAGAGTCACAGGTGGTAGGTAGGAACATGACACTAGAAAACTCATCATGTTCCCAGACACTTAAAAGATTTTTTCTTTTCATTTTTTTTTTCTGGAAGCACAGACACTGAATAAGCCCATTCATAAATGAAATACACTGAAAACAGAGTAGATTATTTGCTCTCACTACTCCTACAGCAGGCTGTTCAAGAACATCAAGGATAACTAAGACCCGTTGTCTAATTTCTGGCTAGAATAAATCTCAGCTATTTTAAGACCATATGCTCTTATACCAACATTGTTATTCAGCATCAGTAACTGCAGACTGGATATTTTCCATTTTAAGATCCCTTTTCTCCTATTATTTCTTCTTGCTACTTTAATCTACTTTCCAGCTTTCCAGGACACCTTTAGCTTTTGAAGCTGTCAGTCAATTGCAATCCAGTTCAGGAGAGAGGAACACTCACAGGTTCACTGAAACTCAGCCAGTAGCACAAAGTCTGAAAGGGGGAAGGTTGCAGTAGGGATTCACTAATTAATCCTGGCTGCTCCCTGCCCAGTTTAAACTGTGAGGTGGTTTACATGGGATCAGTCCAAGGCTAAACGAGATTCAGTGCAAGTTGAGGGTGCTGTCCCTCCCTTATGATGTGAGTGATAATAAACAAAAGGGGGGAGTTTAGGTGGGAAGGTTTGTGCAGCAGGACACAGCCAAGGGATGGCAAACCCCATTATTTTTACCAGTTACAGAATGATTTCTTTACACTGCCAAGATTCAATGGTGCCTGCATTAGAAAAAGGCTGTTCATTGTGTATATTGCCATTACAAATTCCCAAATGGAAGAGCCACAGGGGACTTGCAAAAAGCATGGGTGATCCACAAACCCAAGTTGAGAAAGGGAAAAAATAGGAGCCTAGCCTATAGGGATCTCTTGGAGACACAGAGGAATGAAAGCCCTGTATCTGTCACTTAGAAATGGTTGAAAGATGCAGAAGTAACTTAGTCCATGGATGGGATGGTAACAATTTCTGGTGCTGAAATATTTTTTGTGAAATTGAACCAGTACTTTTACAACAAATTCTGACTTCCCCTCTGAAGGACAAAAGCCCTTGCTGATAAACATGTGGTAGAGGTACAAAGACGATAATTTACATTCCAGGCAGGGATCTCACTGAAAGCAGAATCAGGGGCTGTTTAAACACCATGGTTCCACTGCTAAGATCATGGCCAACAGGCAAAAGAATTTGATTTTTTCACAGAGTGACAGCCTGACAAATCACCAGCTCTTTATTAGATCCTGAATCAAACATCTGAGGCCAAAGCATTGTAAGCCATTTTAATAAGCAGTAAATTGCACACTGCTAACAAAAAGTGTTTATACGACTCTATGGCCTGACCAGTATAAGGGGAAACTCACAGGGAAAAAAAAGAAGAGAACTTTTCTTGATTTTTATCTTATATAGCTATACATCTTCCTTCTGTCACTAAAAAACACTCAGACAACCGAGCCTGAAGGGCTGTTGAGAATCAAAATGAGATCCATCCCTGAAACTAGCCTATCTTCTTCACTGTCTTGATTATTTCCATTTTCCCAGTCCTACATAACCTCTACAAACTCACCCATCTTTTAGTTTTTCATGAAAATCTCCTCCCAGAACCAGATTTCAACTGTCTGGTGTACAGAGTGCATCTGAAGACATTTCCATAGCAGAAAAATAGGCAGCCTGATGGAATAAGAGAGAAGTTTAGAATCCCTTTACCAGGTTTCTTCCTTTGAAAACTTTGGTATACTTTGGTATCACATCCCTTCCCCTTTTAACTTTTGGCTCTAGACCTGGTTAATCCCTGTATCAAAGGTTGCAGCTCTGTTACTACTTGGGAAGAACTAGAACACTTTTGGCACAATTGGGAAAGGTAATTGCACTGTCACCACTTCTGACTGGCCATGGCAGTACCTCAGATCTGCAGCACATTTCCATTAGTAGAAGAAATTGTTAAGTGAGTCAGATACCTCTTTGATTCACACACAAAGAAGGCACACACAGTGCTGCTTCCTTTCTGGAACATCAGTCACATAGTAAAGGAAAATAGCCCTCCATATTTTAAGTTTTCTTACTTTTATTCTATTTGGAACACTTCACCAAGTGCTTTTGTTTGGCTTTTAGGAGAGTCACAGTGCTAATGCTTCTCTGCTGCTCTCGGCTTTCCCTGGCCTCTCGGTCAGCTCCTGTGACAAATCTGGGCTTCTCTGCCAAAACTTGCAGGAACACCTTTTCTCCACACAGCTCCCCTGGCAACGCCTGAGGCTCTACCCTCACACTTAGCCTCTCACCTAAGCTCTGCAAAGCCTGACCTGCTTTGCCTCAGATGCTGTTTCAGCTGCTTGAAAAGGAGCACAGCTCCCTGTAAAATCCATTCTGAAGGAAAAGAGGCCACTGAAGACACAACGCCAGTTTTAGCAAAATTCTCTGCTCCTCTCCCTGTCTTCCTCCCCAGTCATAAACCTTTTTTTTTTATATCAATCATTCACTTTCTGTGCTCCAGAACAACTGTCTTGACACAGGCTGGGGCAGTGGCCTGAGTGAGTAGGACCATTAATACACCCTCAGGAAAGCGTGCATGAAACAGGCCACTTAAAGAGATGATCCCTCTCCAGTATTTCCCTGTCAGATGGCAGTGATCTCTGATTCAGGGACTTTCCGAGCTCAAGTCTGCATATGACTGATAATATTTAATACTCTATTTCTTCAGGAATTTATCTAGCTACTTTTTAAATCTGCTTATAAATTTGATGGCCATAAAGTTTGATAGTAACAAAACTTGGATTTTAAATATGCTTTGTGTGACAAATGCTACTTCTTTCTGTTTTAAATCTGAGGCTTGATGGTTCAGTTCCAGGCCTCTGATTCCTGTGTCTTGAGAAGAATGGATACTTTCCTATTTGCAGCATCCACCTTAGCCATGATTTTTGATACACTGATCATATCTCACGGTTACTGAGCTGAGCTGAGACAAATACTGTCCTAGTTATTATATCTAAGGGAAAAAAAAAAGCCCACTGATACCTTCAACATTCTCGCCATGTTGCTTTGAACCTTCTCTTGTTTATGCAGCTTGGACAGTGAAAACTGCCAGTGCCAGTCTGCTCTGTGTTGCTGAAATAATTGTGGCAGAAGTCTTCCAGTACTAAGAGTTAGGAGATAAATGTTTGCTGTTAATTTTTACAAAAGTCCATATGCTTATTTTTATTGCATTCATTTCTTTCTACTCTTTCCTCTTTTAAAACAAAGCCTAGATTTTAGACAAAGCTGCTGAACAGAAGTGATTCTGTAACTTTTAGGCCTCGCTTACTTTTATGAACTCTATGTAGTTTATTTTAAGAAAGACACTTGTCCACTTTCAGCATGATAAAAATCCCTGAGCTGATCTCCTAGGAAGCTTTCATGTCAACTGACTGGAGCTCTAGATTGATGGAGGCATGGGGAGGTCTCCAGGGCAGCAGGCAGAGTAACTTATAAAGACAAATGTCCTCCCCCTAATCAATTCTCCTGCCCTGCTACTGTCACTAGCCCCTGACACACTGGTTTTCTGTCAGATGAGCTCTTGAACCCTCATTCTGTGGCTGTACATCTGCAAATGGCTCACATATGACTGGTGTCCTGGTTTAGCTGGGATAGATTTGGTTTTCTCCTTAGAAGCTGGTCCAATGCTGTGATTTGGATTCAGTGTGAGAATAATGCTGATAGGAAACTGATGATTTAGTTGTTGCAGAGTAGTGCTTACCCTAAGTCAATGACTTTACAGTGTCCCATGTTCTGCTAGTGAGGAAGGGCACAAAAAAACTGGGAGGGAGCAAGGCTGGGACAGCTGGCCTGAATTGGCCAAAGGGATATTCTGTGCCACAGAATGTCTTGTCCAATGTATAAACACAGGGAGTTGGCCAGGAGGGGCTGATCACTGCTCAGAGATGGGCAGGGCACTGGTCAGCTTTGTGTGAATCACTTGTCTGGGGTTTTATTTCTCACTCTTTCCTTTACA
Organism: Bombycilla garrulus; assembly: GCA_013400315.1. Classification (NCBI taxonomy): domain Eukaryota; kingdom Metazoa; phylum Chordata; class Aves; order Passeriformes; family Bombycillidae; genus Bombycilla; species Bombycilla garrulus. Next base: position 414,232 of record VXBU01001145.1, on the reverse strand, counting down.
TTATAATTATTATTGCTATTTTTCTTGTAATCTTTAGTATTATTATTATATTTTACTTTGTTTCAATTATTAAGCTGTTCTTATCTCAACCTACAAGTTTTAAGTTTTCTTCTGATTCTCCTCCCCATCCCATCAGAGAGACAGTAGAAGTACGTGAGGATTGCATGGATTTAGTTACCAGCTGGTTAAACCACAGCAACTGGGAAGGGTCCCCATTTAGGTCAGCTCAAGGAGCACTGACTAGGCTGGTGCAAAACACAATCTTTCCCATGGAAATTGCTAGACAGAAGAAAATGAGAGGACATGGTAACTGGGTTTGATCTGTTGGATCTTAGCATGGTGAGTGAATGCAATTCAATAGAATAGAGTCCTTACGTATATGAGGTAGAGAGAAGCTTGGACTTCATTACTCCTTTCTGGAATTTTAAACTTTTCTTAAGGTAATGAAACTAAAAGTTGTGTTATGAAGTTCACTTAATGTAGCAGAAGGGAAATTCCATTGAGGGATTGAACCTCAGGCTCATCCAGTGTTGCCAGTGAAATGCAAAGTACATTTGAGGTGGCCCCATTAAGGACAGTGGATTGAAAAGAGACCAAGAAATAGAACAAAGCTTCAAAAAGACAGCAAAGCTTTATACAGCTGCAGAAAGAAACTGATTTCAGAGATAATTTGTTACCATTTGCACTTGGAAATACCAAATATAATCACAGTGGGGAAAAAAAAATCATTGCATTTTCATCGAGAACAAAACAACTTCAGTAATTATACGTGTGGGTATTTCTTGCTAAGACTACAATCTAGATTTCATTCTTCAATAGAAGAATGCCAGATGAGAGGAAACAACTTATTTAAAATTGCCCAGACAAGAATTACAGGTTTGACTCACTGACAGATTTATGTATTTTCAGCCTACATTTTTTCCTACATCTCCTTTTCCGGAGGCTGTTCTTCTGTTGCCATAGAGACCATTTCCAATCTCTTTTCACTTCCACAGGGTCTATTCTGGGGGATCACTACTGCAGCTTCCCAGGTCACTCTGTCTGTGTCTCGTGCCCAGGAGTAGCCAAGGGAAAACAGAGAAGCAGAACATCTGCAGCCACACAATACCCAGCTGCTGGTAGCAGAAATACTTCCATTTTTTTACCCAGAAATTTTGTGTGTAATTGGAAAGATAAGCTACAGCCACCCAGCGCATGGAAATGTGGGCGTTCATCACGACTGCCACATCTACCAGGATGTTTTTTCGTCAATTAAAGGGATCTGTCACATCAATCACACTCCTGAATTTACTTTTTCCCTGGCTTAGCCGTGATGGATGTCATTAGAAATAATGGGAAAAACACAAAGGATTCACTTTCGCTTCACTCCAGCACCAATAACCGGGAACCTGCACACCTGGGGGAGCTGCTCGCACGGCAGCAGCGAGGGCCGGAGCACGTTTGAGCCCTGGCGCTCAGAAAGGCGCAAATGTCTGTCCTAGGACAGGCCCCGCCCAGCCCCGGGCTCTCCTGGTTTCATTCACATCACCGGGGGCGCTTCCAGAGCCCCCAGAGGCACCTCAGCCGTCAGGGAAAAGGAGCAGGCCCTGCCTCAGGACCGCAGCAGGTCCCACTGCACAGAAAAGTCCCTCCTCCGCTTGCTCTCGTCCAGCGCTTGTTCTGTTGGGGGGTTCTTTTTGTTCTTTATTTCACGCTCGGGAACGCGCATTCGTGAGGCGGCGCGCGCGCCCGCCCCGAGGAACCGCCCGCTTTGCGCCCTCAGCGCGCGCTGCCCCCCCCGCCCCTTCAGGTGCGGGAGCGCGCGCAGCGTGACGTCAGTGCCCGCCCCCTCCCCGCCGGCGCCGCGCTCTGTGATTGGCTCTCTGCGGGCGGAAGCGGCCCCGCCCCCGAGCGCGGCCGGGTTGGCGGGAAGGGCCGGCGGGGCCTGAGGGGCTCTGTGGCTGACGGGGCCGTGAGGGCGCTCGGTGCGGCTCGGCACAGCCCGGTACAGCCCGGTACAGCACGGAACAGCACGGCACAGCACAGCCATGCAGGCCTTCCTCAAGGGCCCGGCCTCTATCAGCACCAAGCCCGTCGCTGCCAAGGAAAAGAGCGCGGCCAGCAGCAGCGGGGAGGGCAAGAGGACCAAACCCATCCCCTGGGTGGAGAAATAGTAAGGGATGCTCTGGGGCAGTGAGGGTGCTGGCTGTGAGAGGGGAGGTTGGCTCTGGGGGGTATAGGGAGGTAGTTGGTGCATAGCAAAAGGGGGTCCTTTTGCAGGTGTGGGTGTCCCCACCTGGGAGAACTGCTTAACTTTCCTTGTTACGGGGGAACTCCGAGACTGTGAGGTACTGTAAGCGCCCTGTGTGGCTTGAACTGAGCACAAAATCTTGGCCATGTCAAGCGGTGCTGTTTCATCGCTGTGTTTTGCTGTATGAATGCATTTAATGCTTTGGATTTTTGAGAAGCCTTTTTCACAAAGTGTTAAAACATTGCACTTCTGCTTTTAAAAACATCTCAGACAGGTGTTTACAAAAGAAGACAAATAGCTTCCTGAGGAATTAGTTCACTTCAGTAATACAGACCAGAGGCAATTAGACTTCCTGTTGTGATTTTGACTTCAACTACAAAGCTCACTGTAATTCTTCAGTACCTGATGTAATCAAAAGGGGAAATGTTTTTTTTTCTCAATTTCACCTTTCCTATGAAATTTAGATAGTGAATAAATTGTATTTAATGTCTTTTTATTTAGTCGTCCCAAAAATGTGGATGAAGTCGCCTTCCAGGATGAAGTTGTGGCTGTGCTGAAGAAGTCCCTGGAAGGTGCTGATGTGAGTGTAATTACAACATCTACCTAATCAGCATTTTCAAATAGACACTTGAGTCAGTGGTAACAAAAAATTCTCTTTTCCAACTCGGCAATGATAATTTTTACAGTGATGTTTCATGAACACGCTGACTTCCGCATGATATATCCTGTGTGATATATCTAAAGCTTTGTGTATTTGCAGTCCTCTAAACACTGTAGAATTGTCAGTTCCATGATGCAGTTTGGAACTTTTCTGGAAAAGCTGAAATGGTAAACTTCTTGTCAGTAGTTTCAAACCTGGAAAAGCTTTTGTTGTCTCCACACTGTTACTCCAGTAGTACTTGTGACATTCATATTTAAGACAAGAGGAGGAAGTTTTTCTGTCATAGACAAATCTGAATTGGCAGTCACTCCTAAACATTTCTTGTGATCTGTCAGTGCTTCTGTGAAACTGCTAAACACTAAAAATTTTGTCTAATGAGAGAAATTTAAGTGCCAAGTCTGCTGCTTGGATGGTGGTTCCCAAACTTTCTGGGTTCAAGTTTCCAAGTAAGTCTCTTTGGCTTTATAAAAAGCTGAGTATGGCAGTTGCAGGGTTGGCTTGTGTGGTGACCTAAGAGTGTAGGTCACCCAGAGCATTTGTAGTTGCATTTGCTTTTGGATAAAAATTTAGTAAATATTTGGTATGTTTGGTGTTTATTTCTTCCAAAGCAGCTGATGTGGAGGTGAAGGGGCTTATGGAAGAAATAAAGTACATAGCCAGGAGGTGGCTCTGCTTTTTTTCCAAATCTGAGCAGTTCCTTCTTTTGTACATACTGAGACTTTTTTTCCTCCTCACCTAGGACAATCACACTTGTGCTTCAGAAGCTCTCTGCTTTCTTGGGCTGCAGTTTTGGTTTGCTCTGCAGTGATAGGAGTCTGTTTCTCTCTGGAAATAATAATTTAATCAAAGCTTGCAAAAGCAGGTATACCTTATTTGTTTGAACCAAAACCAAACTGGTACAACTGGCAAAGATTTGCACTTTTTTCTTTAATTTCTTTCTCCACATTCAGTTTTCTTTGAGAATGCTCTTGTAGTGTGACCTTGTCAGGTAATGTTGTACCCCAGAAATCTGTATTTCAACAGCAATTACAGTATTCATAGAGTTGAGGTAATTAGGAAGGAACTGTTAACAGCAAAGGAGAAATGAGCTGCTGCCACCTATTCTGTCTGCACATATCAGTTGTGTAACATTGCTTAGGTGATGGGTTGGGAAGTTCTATTTTGAGCAACAGTTATTTAAAACCCTACAGCTTGTGGATCAGCAGTGTTTCTTGGATTCTGAGCCTGGTGCACTTGTGTTGACTTTTGGCCTCCTGAGTTGAAAAGACAAATTATAATTCCTGCTTATGGTTAGAGGCTCTGTATTTTGCCATAGCTACTCAAACTCAGCAAGGCATTTGAGATCAAAATCATGCAAATACTTTAAAATATTTGGTGTTTTTTTTTTAATTTAGACATTTTTATTAGTTTATTGAAAGGACTCGTTCTGTCAAAAAGGCAAAAGTGTAATTGAAACTGTAAGGTGGCTAGTACTTCAGTAAGTCCACATTTCTGCAGAGGTTCTTACTGAGTTTGGAGATCAAAGAAACAGATGTGACAATGCTGTAGGTTTGAGTAATGTGCTTTATTTAAACCACAGTGTTGGAAATGGAGAGTCAGTTCTCTGTCATTGGCCTGTATTTGTTGGCCTTGATTTGGGACCTGCTAAATGGAGCAGGACTTGTAACTCCCTATAACTAATACAGTATTTTTAGCTCCCTACAGCCAATATACCTCCATCTGTAAGAGCATACATGGTCCTGTTATAAACTGGGGACAGCACAGTCTAGGGGGGCTTGAACTGGAGAAATTGATTTCTGTCTGCCAGGAGTGTTGATTTGTTATTGTTTTTTGGCAAAGAAACTGAAAATGGTCTTGGTATTCTTCAGTTTTCATTTACTTCATGATTCCTTAACTGAAAAGACAGTGTAGGATTATCACTGCAATTTACATCTTCACTTGTACTGAAACTTCTGGAAAAGCATCTGAGATTTGCACTGTATGAATTAGCTTTCCCATGAGCAGAGTGATGCCTGCAGGTATCCTGCTTACTCCTGGCAAGCATGGAGATGTGGATAACCAGATCAGGTTGCAGTTTATTTAAAAATACTGCCACAGCTACATAAAGGATTAGGTCGTGCTTGGTGAAAAGTGCTGTAAATGCTTAAGTGGGAAACCAGCATAAATGAGGTTGAAACAGAAACAGTGATAAAGTTGAGGTGTAATGGAATTAGGAAACATTCTAATTAAAACTTTTTACCTGCTTACGCTTTTTTTGAGGACAGTAGTGTGTGAATTAGCACAGAGGCATGAAGTAATCAATCTCCTCACAAACATCTGCCCTTGCAATGTGCCAACCTAGCACAGAGATTGGTGAATTTTCAGCTGTCATTCAGTACACTTTTCATCTCTCTGGAGCTGTCATAAAATATAGAGGGGTATAATGCTATTGTGGTATCTAAACTTGAATTTGTTAGTAGGGGATGCTGTTTGCTTATTAGTAATTAGAGAAACAAACAACAATTGATTGGCAGAAAGAGCAGGCAAAACTTGATTTTCATTTATTTACTGGAAATTGATTGAAGATTGAAATTCTTCTATCTCTGCTTTTAGGGTACATACACAGTTGAGTCTGTGCTCTGTGTCTTATCTTAGCTGTTGAAATGGGATGTTTGTTACCAAACTGATTGTCTCTATTTCATTTTCTGGTCATGGGTTGTGTACTCCTGCATTTTTCTCTGCTCTTTGGATAGTTTTGGTTTTGCTGTTCCCATTCTGTCTGCATTACATGCTATATTGAGCATAGAATTCTCTAATCTAATTTTAGTGGACTCTTTAAAAATAGAATGCTTATTGAGGGCTAGAAATCAAGTCAGACTGAGAGGTTTGTCTTTTTGCTATTGGTTGGAGGGAACTTTTGGATTCTTCTAAGAATGTAGAAGTGGAACATCCCCTATTGTCAAAGACAGCAGTTTTAAAGGGATTATTTGTAAAAGTGATTGCTTGAAATAGTAATATAGAAAACTATCACTCCTTTGTCAGCTGGAAAGGCTTCTTGATTTCAGCCAAAATTCAGTCGTGGGTTATATAATTTTGTTTATGCCAGCTCTGTTCTTTGTGTTGCTCAGATGTGTTTATGGAGATCAGTCATGCTAACTAAGTCAAACTCTTCAAAAAGTCACTTCTCATAAGATAGGCTTTTCACTCCTTTAATCACTTTTCCCAATTTTTATTCATCATCCTTGTCTAAGGATGACCTGACCTGTGTGCAGCTCATTACCTGTTAGTATTAATAATTTACATCTGTATTAAAAGTGCACAGTTAGGGCCACCATGTTACACAGGCTGTTCCTCTGACTGACAAAATAAAACCAGCTTATGTTTCATTCCATCTAATGAATTTCAGATATCTAGCAGATACTTAGTTATGTACTCAAATTGAGAGATTTTTTTTTTCTTTGTGCTGCTAAATGTCATCCTAAAAATATGGCTGCAGTCTTTGCTGTGCTGCTTTGATCTTCCTGTGTCAGCATATCTCCTTAATGCAGTTGTATTTTTCATGCTGAGGTCGTTAATTACATTATTTTAAAGATCAATTAGCCTAATTTCTTTAAGAAATGCCAGAGGTCTCGTTTGCAGACTCCTTGGATGGGTGCAGCAGTTTGCCAGGGCTGTGCAGTAAGCTGCTGGCACTGTCCCCGTGGTGCCTGTGGGCTGTGTCCATCCACGCTGCCCTCCTGCAGTTCCCGAGCTGCCCTGTGCTCGCTGAGTGCAGCTGGGGGCAGCACAGAACCCTCAGCCTGGCTGGACAGGCAGCCTGGGCAGCTGGCAAAGCAAAGGATGCTTTCATCTGCACTGCTGCTATTACTCAGGCTGTTTAAGGCCATTTTTGGATAAATTTGGGTGTCACTGCAATCAGAACAGTAAGCTCTGTAGGCTTTAATGATCTCAGACATGCCCTGGACTGTAAATGTAAATATAGATTGGAATATCAGTTTGGATAGAGCATGGGGTGATGATGCCACCAAAGAACACTTGTTCATGCTGTGCTATAAACAGCAACTGTTTGTCCTCCTTTAGAGACCTAGAAGTGAAAGACTGGCCATTATTTACTGTGAGAAAGACATAGTTTCTGCTCTCTTAGGTGCTCAGATTGTCAGTAGGTTTTCCTGTTAGTGGATTTTTTTTTTATTTGCTTTTCTTACAAATGATGCCTTGCTGTTTCAGCTTCCCAATCTGTTGTTCTATGGCCCACCTGGAACTGGAAAGACTTCCACTATTTTAGCAGCTGCCAGAGAACTGTTTGGGTAAGCTGGAATCAAATTGCTTCGCTGTAATCAAGTGTCACTTGTCTCCTAATCATGTGATGAAGTGCCTCTGCTCATTGCCTGCTCCTAGGTAGCTCCCAATACTTTTTCAGGAATATCTTCATATTCCAATTCAGCTCTAACATAAGATTTCCTTCTCATTTGTCCTGTCACAAGTCACTGATTCCTGTTACCAATGTAGACTTCAGACTGGCAGCCATGTAACCCCCTAACAAAGAGTATGGAGAGAATATAGCTTGCATATGCCTTACTGAACTTCATAAAAGAATTACAATTTTTATGGCTTATTTAGTATGTTGTTAGCTACACATAGATCTCAAAGTGCTTCATAAAATGTCTGACTGTTATGCACCATTGAATTGTGTCTGAAAAGTATTATTTGGACTCAGACTAAAATTCAGCACGTATTCATTAACTCACTTGTAACACTTGGGAGTTTTTGGGTAGTGAACTCTGTGATCTATAAGCAAAAATGGATGAGAAGGTGATGTTATAATCAAACATAATGCTGAATTTAATACCTCCTCCCATCTCATTTTCCATCTTTAATCTTTGACTCACTGTTTTTTGGAGAGAACCACTTCTACTTTAGTAGGAGGAAGACAACTCTACATTGTGAGTCCATTTTAATTCCCAGGATTTAAAATCCAGTATATTAATTGTTGGTTTAGGTTTTTTGTTTGTTTTTTTGTTTTTTTGAATGGAGTATAGCACTGCAGTAAAATACTGCATGTCTTACACTTTGTGGATATTTCATTCTGGTAGTACTGCTAGGGACTGTATTGTGGCATTTTACTTGTTATTTCACATTGCTCATGGGATATAAGTAAAAAGGCATATAATATAGTGCTCTGAAGGTATGAAGCCAACTTCCTACTTGTTTTTTTTTTCCTGGTTGACTGATGTAATTTTATACTTCATTGTTTTCTGTAGCCGGGGAGGAGATTCTAAAAATAACTAATGGAAATTCATACTTAACATTTTATGATCTCAACTTAACTGTCTTTTAACAATGTTATTTAGTAATGCTGATAAAAATAATCCCTGCAATTCAAAACAGCCAGAAGGGTTGTTGTTATATTTTATAACCTATCATTACAAGGGTTAGCATCTAATGTGCTGTAATAAAAATTTTGCAGGCCTGATTTATTCCGGCAAAGAGTCCTTGAGTTAAATGCTTCTGATGAGCGTGGGATACAAGTGATCCGGGAGAAAGTGAAGGCTTTTGCTCAGCTAACAGCAGCTGGAAGCCGTTCAGAGTAAGTGCTGGATCAAACCCCTCCTGCTCAGGACAAAGCATGTGCTTGTTTTTGTTTCTAATATAAATGATGGGTCAGCACTGCCCAGAAGTTGGCAACACACAGTGCTTTGGCTGAGCTTTTACTTGATGGAATTTCACATTGGGGGTTTGAAAACCCAGGAGAATTTTTACTGTTGCTGTTAGCATTGGAGGCAGACAGCAAAAACTCCACTAGGTCAAGACTTCTGGGGTTGGGCCTTTGCAGATGTTGTCTGACTACCATAAAAAAATTATTTGGGTAAATTGTTCCTGAGGTTGCTTCCCTAGCCCTTCTAATCTGCAGGAATTTCTACAATATAGGTGTTGGTTTCTAAAAGGATTCTGGTGTTAGGTGATGGAAAGCCCAGTGCAGGTCAAGCCATGTGTATGGAATCTGGAAAGTAGCAGGAGGAAACTGCATGCCAAGACAGCCTGGCAAAAAAAATGGTATTATGTTCTGAAATCAGTCTGTTGGAAGTTTAGAGAATCAGGAAGACTGTAAAAAAAGAGCTACATGAGATGTTAAAAGAAGCAGCTTACAGTAAAATATGTATTTTAGAGGACTTTTGCAGTATTAAGTGTTGGTCTTTCTATGGGAACTCAGTCCCTGCCTTTATTACAAATATTAGTCTTTAATCTAAAAATAATTTTAAAAAGACTGAACCTCTGAATCTGTTCTATTTTTCAAGGACACATGCTGAAGTAAAATATTACTTGCTAGTTGCTACAATGATTTTTCTGTTTATGTTTTTCATTGTTTCTTTTTTTTTCCCTTGGTCTGTACATTTCATGTCTGCTGAATAACAGATTTGTAATTTTTTTAGTGGTAAAATGTGTCCTCCTTTTAAAATTGTGATCCTGGATGAAGCAGACTCTATGACTTCCGCAGCCCAGGCAGCCTTAAGACGCACAATGGAAAAAGAATCTAAAACAACACGTTTCTGTCTTATTTGTAACTACATCAGCAGGTACACCTGGAATTTGTTGCTTATTTGGATTTTCTGTCTGGTCTTTTTTATTTTTTCCCTGATTTAAAGTTGATACCTAATTTTCATAGTTTTCAATTTATAGAGATGTCACTATGTGCATGCAAGCCTAAAACAATACTTGGATTTCACTTTTAATTTTTACAATGTTGCAGTTTTTGGGTTATTTAAACCTTCAGGTATTTTAAACCTTTTCTGCCTTTGTTAGCTTTGTCTGTGAGAGCTTGACCCGTGCATTCATTTACCACTCTCCTTCATTTCTTCCAGAATAATTGAACCTTTAACGTCTCGATGCTCCAAATTCCGCTTCAAGCCTTTGTCTGACAGTATCCAACAGCAGAGGCTGCTGGATGTTTCTGAGAAGGAACATGTGAAAATCAGTAATGAGGTAACTTTGTGGTTGCCATGTAATTTTACTGCTTAATCCAGTGCATAATTGCATGGCAGCAAAAGAGACCAAGTCAGCATACTTTTCCAGGCTGCTCAATTGTATGAAATAAAATACATAAACTCATTTATTCTCCTTCCATAGATGAGATGAATTTTAAGTCGTCCTAAAACCAGAGAAATGTCCACCAGAGAAAACTGAAGCCAAACTGTAGGGCTTTTTGTTCTCTGCTGAGTGTACTGGCATTAAACTGTGCTTCTTTCTCAAACTGCCAGCACACATTTGTGTTAGTAGAGAGGTTGTTTTGTAACTTGTGTATTGTGCTTGGCTCTGACAATCTGCTTTATGCACTACTTGGTGTTTAAAAATGACTGCTGAAAAAGTGTATTAGATTTTAATTAACAGTGAACATTTAACTTAGCTTTTCTGACATTGTTTTTCAGGCAGTATCATACCTGGTGAAAGTGTCAGAAGGGGACTTAAGAAAAGCAATTACTTTTCTTCAGAGTGCCACTCGCCTAATGGGTGGGAAGGAGATCACAGAGAAGATAATCACTGAAATTGCTGGGGTAAGCTGTGCCTTACAGTTTCTCCTGGAATTACTCTATAAAGAATTTTTCTTACCTCTAGCTGTCATTGCTCAAAGTTTGGTTAAAAATAGTTTTCACTAATATTGCAGCATGCTAATGATACACACTGTCTACCAGAATTTTAAAGACTGCCTGATTCTGTACACTTGTTACACAGCAGGTTTCTACCAACTTCTTCTGTAAATCATGGGAAACTGTAAAACAGTCTTATAATTCAAAGTGGAGTTGAAATAATCTGCCCATTAGTGCAAACTGTGTTGTTTTGTTTTTTTTTTTTTGGTGGGAGAGGAGATTAGAACATTTTTGTGTTCTATACAACATTTCTATATGTGTATGTATACAAGTATAGATCATTGCAATATTGGATTGGAAGGGAAATGACTTTCAGCAGCAGCTCATTTTCAGCTTAATGTTCACAGTGACAGTGACAAGGATCTGTGTGGATCCTGCTTTTTAATGAAACAGCAGTGGTTTGTTTTGGAATGAAATGGGTAATACTGAGGCGCACAGGAGAAACCTGAGAGAAAATGTGTTTAATAAAGCTTGTGTGAAGGTGTTCCTATAGCAACGAAACACCCCTGAAGAAAGAAATGTGACATTAGGAGTTGAGGAGTTGAAAAATAAATGGGCTTTAGTGATGGACACACTTGCCATGAAGGTGCTGCCATCATAGCTAGTTGTAGGGGTTGGGAGGTTCTCACTTTGATGAAACCAGAGGCAATTGCTGCAGTGCAGAGTTTTACAGAACAGTTTTAAACAATCTTCACAGTGAAGCCATTGTTCAGTTTTGTGTATCTGTAAACCAGCTGGTATCTAAATAGATACCAGACATCTGAAACCTGGCAGAAATTGACTGTAATGGTAGGAGAAGCATGATGTTCCATTATTGAATGAATAATGCTTGTTTAAAGCAAAGGAACACAGCTTTACATCTTCATAAAAACTTGAAGTTCTTGGTCATTCACAACTGCTGTGACCTGGAGTGACCTTAGTACAAAAGCTTCATAAAGAAGCTTTGAAACCAAACTGTCCAGGCACTCAACTAAGGAATGACAATGAGTGAAGGGGGAGAGGGCGGCTCTTCCCTGCACAGAATGACATAATGGCATCTGTCAACTTTTTTCCTTCTGATTTATTGTCTGATCTTGTTGCGTTGGGCTTTTTTTGGGTGTTGTTGGTGTGTCACTGGAAATAAAACCTATTTGCTGTGTTGTTTAGGTGTAAAATGGTACAGAAAGCATTGTCTGATCTAACTGTTGAAGAACGTCCTCCTCTTAGTCAGTATCCTGAATAAGCAGTTGGATTTAGGAAGGTGACTTTGTCTATTGTCATGATATGGTTTTTGTTTTAATATCACCAGTATAGGACAAATATCACAGCCTAGTTCTCACTATTAAAATTTATTTAGTCTGTCTCATATACTTGCTAGAAGTGGATGGGTGTGCAGAGGAATGAAATCATGAAATGGCCTCTGCCATGAGCAGTTTGTTACTGTAAGCATCAACACGCATTTTAAGTTTACAAAGTTGAAATTAAGAAATGTCACTTCTTGTTACAGGTCATCCCTCAAGAAACAATTAATGAACTGCTATTGGGCTGCCAGAGCGGTTCCTTTGAGAAACTGGAAACACTGGCAAAGGTAGAGTTCTCTTAGCTTGGGTACTGCTCTTGGTCAAGGGCCTGAGAATCCTTTGTTCCCAGGCTACAGCTGAAGAACACTTGGCCTCAGTCAATTTGGGTGCACATTTGGGAAGTGTCTTTTACCAATTAGGACTTCCAGTCTTTCCCTTCTGAGGAAGAGCTGTCCAAGTTGCAAATAAATTTCCCTACCAATGTGACTCTGGCTTTCTCCTGGGTTAAACTGATGGCATGTAGATCTGTTTGGCTGAACAGAAAAATAAGGTTGCACAAACACCATTTCTATTTTCATAAATTTCTCTTGTCCTAAATGGTTTTACTGACCATTGTTCTTAATACTTGATGTTTTTGTAACTGAGAACTACTGATTTTTTTAAAAAGCTGTCTTCAGTCACTGTGGATTTTATTTTATTAAAAAAGCTTTGCTCTTACAAGTCTCTCAATTCCTAAGACTAGCAATGACCAGATGAAGAAATTAAATCCCAGGTAGGTGGCCCTTTAAAATTTGAAGGCTGTGAAACTGCCATCTGATGCTGTGGATGCCAAACCCTCCTAATTTTAGAATAGGATTGGACAGGTTTAGTGGAGGTTGTTAACTGTTTTAAATGCCTCATAAAATTTCCAGGATGTAAGTTGTCAGAAGCTGGAGGAACGTTTGCATAGGGCTGTAACAGGCTGCTCCATTGTCCCCCACAATGTACAACTTCCATACCAAATTGCAGTGCAGTCTCTCAGTTCAGACAGAGTTGTTCAAGATTTTCTTTCCATGTGCGATGTTTCCACTGCTGAATTACTTCCATTTTCCTCTCTCCCTGTGCAGAATCTCATCAATGAGGGGTTTGCTGTTGCTCAGCTTGTCAACCAGCTGCATGACACCATTGTGGAGAGTGATGATTACAGCGACAAGCAGAAATCTGCCATAGTTGAGAAACTTGCAGTAAGTCTAGCTTGAGTTAAACAAAACAAAATACATTAATCTCTACAGATTTTTTTGTTTGCACAGTCTCTCCCAAGAAGTGTGTGTTTTTTTGTTCTGCGTGTTTCTTGGTAGAATGCAAACTTTTGTCCTGAGAAATTTCATGATAAGGAATTTAAATCTAATTAAGTGAATTATTATCCATATTATGTTGTTCTAGTGGATTCAATCAATGTGGGTTTGGTTGTTTTGGGGTTTTTTAATATAATGTGGGAGGGAAAATTAAGATAACAGTAAGTCAGCACGTAAAAAAACTTAGGAGCTGCAAAATGGAAGGTTTTGTTCTGGTGCTTAAAAAGCCTTTCCAAAAAAAAAAAGATAAGATTAATTGACTTGCTCCATTTTTGATGAAGAAGGGAAGCCAGCTGTGATGGAGGTTTTGCTGAAGTCACTGCAGCCAGGCAGGTGCTGTGGCTGCCCTGCAGTGATGATCCTGGCAGGGGCCTGCAGGGCCAGTGCTACAACCTTTTGTGTGTGGAACTTCCCCGTGGTGGCCTCCTGGAGAGGAGATGAGATGAGATGGAGGCTGGAGAGCTCATGGATCCCAGTCCAGTTGTGTGGGGGGGTGGGTGAGGTGGCTGCTGGAGAAATCTGTGCTGATTAACAGCAGACTTGCTCTCCACTGTACCCCAAGACACAGCTGCCTCGAGCATTGACTTTTTCAGAGGGTTTTCCCTTCTCTGTTCCCTCTGCAGGAAGTGGACAAATGCCTGGCAGATGGTGCTGATGAATTCCTGCAGCTGATGAGTCTCTGTGCCCTTGTGATGCAGCAGCTCACACAGAACACCTGACTCTTCCAGCAGCACTTTGTTCTGGGAGGTGTTGGGGCTCTCAGAGCAGGGACTTGTGTAGTTTTGTACTCTTTTTTTTCCTTTTTGCAATAAAGGACTGCACTGCAGTTGGAAAACCTGAGGCTGGAATGTTTTGTTCATATTTTTTACACAGTAAAAAGAGCAGAGTGCTCCTACTGTGCAGTTCAGTGTTGTGCATTCACACATGGCAACAACTGTATCAAAAGTGAGCATATCCATACTGTACTCTGCAGCAGCTGCAAGACAGAAGGGATGTTATTCCTTGTGGCCTGGACTAGGCTGACTTGGCAGAACACAGCTTTACAACACAGCTTCAGGCTGAATCCAGCTCCTGCAGGAGCACAGCCCACACCTCCATCTTGTATCTGTTCCTTGAGGGTTAAACATGGCAAAAATCACTTCACTAGTAAAAATACTGCAACTTTTATTCCATTCAAGCTAAGAAAAAAAACGTTCAGCAACCATAAGTCAAATCCTAAAGATGCCACTTAAGATTCCCTGTCTTCTCACTCTTCTTGCTCACAAGCCATTTTAAAGCTGTGACCTGGATGAGCACCTCTGGGCCATAGCCTTTCAGATGCTGTTTTGACCACCTGTCCCTCCTTCCTGAATGATTTGGGGGGGGGCGGGGGAATCACCCTAGAACAGGTTTGAAGCATAAATGATGCAGTGCAGAGCTTTTTCATCAAGCCAGTACTGACTATTAAGTGAGCCATTTTCTCCTCTGATGAAAGGGTGTTTCAGTCTAAGGACACAGCTGCAGCACCCCACAGCTTTGTCACCCAAGGCCCCAGTGGCACTTGAAGCTCACCCTGTTCTTCAGTGCAGAACCACCCCTGCAGTAATGATGGAGTACAGGAGCTGCGGGCACAAGCACAAGGCTGCAGCAGTTCCCACCTTCAGCTCCTATCCTGAGACAAAGCAGGTCACTGCCACCCTCCCCTCAACCCAAGAAGCAACTATTTACAATTTAAGTGAATATAGAAGTATTTTATTGAACATTCAAACTTCATTAAGACATGTGCAATATGGCAAAATTTTACTGGGTTTAACCCTAACTAAGACAATAGTATGATTGCTTGCTTGCTGGGGCTTAGCAACAGGGTCCAGATCACACTTACCACTAATTAAATACTTTATTGAATAAATACATATGAAACAAAAATGCATTTTAATGCTCTTATAAAAGTTTAGAGATTTTGAAAGGCCTTTCCAATTTCATCTGAGGTGTAAGTACATACAATAAAGGAAGGTAGGCTAGTTTAACATAATTGGCTGACTTTATACAGCACTTATATCTTTTAGTCCATAAGTAAATTATTAAATGATAAAGAACATCTAATACAACCACTTCTATGGAACTAGGAAATAAATTTCTAATAAAGAAAAAATTTACAGACCCCATGACTTTCCACCCAACCCCAACAGTCTAACCCTAAAGTGGACAAAGCCAATGGCTTTCCCCACAAGAGCTCACGACAGAAAGTCGCTTCTCTTATCAAAAATCTGTATTTCTGATCCGTAATGAGCATTGAGACAAGATTCAATGTATCCCCAAAGAATAAAGCACAATGCGCGTTGTGAATCGCCTATTCAGCAACAGCGAGCACTGGATTCACAACCACCTCATCCCGGGGACTAAATGAGATCAGCCACATTCATCGGCATCTCCTCCACTGTAGTATTGTAGAAAGTCTCAATGTCTCGAAGGATCCTCTTGTCCTCTTCAGTGACAAAATTGATAGCCACACCTTTTCTGCCAAAACGGCCACCCCGGCCAATTCTGCACAAAAAGAAAACACATTTACAGCAGAGTTAACCCCACCCAGCTGCTTTACACATGTCTGCAAGATCCATTCTTGACTGCTGCTCTTATCTGCCACCGGCCAGTCTGTGCTGCCTTAAAGAGGGCCAGCTGCCACCCGAGTCACATGTGGTCAGGAAAAAACAGCAGCTGGTGCCAGCAGCACAGCAGGTCCTTTCTGTGGCAGGCAGCAGGGCACACACCATGGCACACACCGTTACTCTTAGCTGCAAAGTAAGATCTTATTTAGCACTTGGTGCTGTGTTCTGAAGTCCTGGGTCAGTCTGCTCCCCTCTGTTCAACTGTGCACCCACCCTCATGCACCAACTCCCCAGCACAGAGCACACGCTGTTGTTTAACTATCAGACTGTTACTATGTTAATCCAAATTCATCCAGTAACATGGAACAGCACACTCCATTTTAGAACTTTAATTCAACCTAACTGTTTTCAGTGGGAAAACTTAGGGTTTTTGTTGGTTTTCTTTAGAGAGTAAAATCCAAGTTCAACGTTTATGTTTAAGCCCACATCAGTCACTGACACATCAGTGCATGCGGTTTTGCTACACCCACTGTGAGCTCCACCTTCCTACAGACTGCACAATAGAGCACCTTGCCAGCAAGAGCTAAATACACAGAAAGGGCTCACAAAACTTAGGGGATAATCATGACAAAATAAATGAATAAATACCAACTCGCTCTTTATTCAAACTGTGCCGCTTACGAATCCACGTCCTAAATTACGTCAACGTCGTTTCTGAGCACCATCCTGTGTCATCAACTGCTGCTATGGACTCCTGTATTTTTTTACATCAAGTAACAAAGCACAGTTTACTTAATTTAGGGACAGTCACTAAATCAGTTAACTAAACCTAGGGAAACAAACTCAAATTGGTACCAGAAGACAAACACCACAGAGAAGAACAACCCCACTAAGGAGCCACCAAGAGCAAACATGGCACACATTGGCACAGCTGAACCTCCACAAGCAAAGGCAGCCCTACCAAGCTAGGAGTAACTAAAGTCTGTCTTGTCCCTGAGCAGCAACTCCAGATCAGCCAGAACCCAGACCAAGCCGACCCTGCTGTCAAGATGCTGCACCAGTAACCGTGTCACCCTCACACTGTCACAGCCTATGTGACAAAAGGCAGTTCAGCCACTGGCATGTCCCACAACTCCACAGTTCAGTCATCACTGAACCTGTGACATATCTAAGTTTTCCCACTGCTTTAAGTGTTCAAAAGTTCTGCTCCTCCCTTGCTTCAGAACCACTGCTGTGCAACGCAGGGCTTTTTTAAAGCCAATCCACAAGTGGTTTATTCCCTGCCAGCTCTTGAGAGTTTAGGCAGGGATGCTAACAGCTCTGTTTTGGTGAGGAGGGTGTGTGCCAGTGCCCACATCCAGCCCAGCACAGGGAATGGCTGGGGGGCAGAGCCAACTGACCTGTGAATGTAATTCTCACGATTGGTCGGCAGGTCGTAATTGATAACCAGGGAAACTTGCTGCACATCAATGCCACGAGCCTGCAAAGCAACACCAAGTCTTTAATTCAAGTCAGGGGCTATTTCCAAAGGTATCCATCTTGGACTCTTGTCAACCACATCATTAGTTATGAACTACAACTGTGTAGTCCACAGTGGAGCATGGTCTTTGCTGTTCCAAAAAGCTCCAAACAGTTCAGGTTACAAAAACCATCACTGAATTATGAAGCTTTTGGGACAAGGCTGTAACAGGAACACATTCAATGGAAGACTGCTCACCAGCAAGTCAGTAGTGATCAGGACACGGCTGGACCCTGATCTGAACTCTCTCATGATAACATCCCGCTCCTTCTGGTCCATGTCACCATGCTGGAGGAGTAAAAACAAAAGGCTGCAGTTAGTACAGTTCCAATGCTCCAAACCACAACATCCTTTAAAGAACAAAGGCATGTATGAAATCCAGCGTCCCTACCTGCTGGGGGAACTAAGCAGGCAGGGATAGCAAGGAAACATTTTACTTTTAGCAGGGGGAACGATAATACAGCACTGCACAGCTATATTATAACTTTCCTGCTTTTTACTGGTATCTCCTTATCACACTTTCTTTTCCAGAATACAGAGCATTTCAGGAGTGATTTGAAGTAGCAATTCTTACCAGAGCTGAGACTGTGAAGTCCCTGGCATGCATTTTCTCCGTAAGCCAGTCTACTTTTCTCCTTGTATTCAGGAAAATAACAGCCTGTGTAATGGTCAGTGTCTCATACAGATCACAGAGAGTATCAAGCTTCCATTCCTGAGCAAAACAAAGACCATCAGGAAATGCATCATGACAGACAGCTCAGTACATAACACAAACTTTAAACAAGGAATAGAACTCAAATACAACAACCCATCAAGCATGCTCTGGCACACTATTATATTCAGCATGACCTGGAAACTCAGTCAAGTTTTTGCATCAATTGTTGCACCAAATCTTCAGACACAGGACACTGGACATTAAGAAAGAGGTCCACCCTAGTCTTTTTTGATCTAGTGCATGTTTTTTCTTCTTCTTGCATTTACTCTACTAGCATTATTACAGAAACTAAAGCTTAGCCTTGGTTTCTGCAATTTTAGCACAGTGCTTTTAACAAGAAGGTAAGAGAACCAAACTCCTCCTGCCAGAGGTACAACCAATACCAACCTCTCTCTCAACATTAATGTAGAACTGCTTGATACCCTCCAGAGTCAGTTCTTCTTTCTTCACCAAAATCCGGATGGGATCTCTCATGAACTTTTTGGTCACTTCCAACACATCCATTGGCATCGTAGCTGACAGCAACACAACCTGAAAAGTATTACTCTATGTTAGCAAATGCCCCATGTAACTATTTTCATCTGCACAAAATCAGTTCTCAGCCACACTGACCAAATATGCATGCATCGCTGTACCATGTAAAAGCTTCTTTACCTGGATGTTTGTGCTCAGTTTTTGAAAGATCTCATAAATTTGATCCTTAAATCCACGGCTCAACATTTCATCAGCTTCATCCAGAACAAACATTTTGATCCATTTTGGTGCTATTAGAAAAGAGAAGCATCTCATGAAGTTTCAGAAATACACAATCCTTTACAAACATTATGGTTCTGTACTAGTAAGCTTTCCTTCACAACTCTACAGTGGCAACAAACACGCTGAATGAAGCTCTTTGTGAATATGAGGCTTTCACTGGGTATTTATTAGGAAGTGCACAGTGAGATTGATACTTACAAAGATAGCGCCTGTTTAACATATCAAACACACGCCCTGGAGTTCCCACCACGATGTGGGGAGCCTCAGCCTGCAGTTTCTGCATTTCATTGCGCACATTTGTACCACCAATACAAGCGTGGCATGTTGCTCCCATGTAGTCTCCAAGGGCCAGGATTACCTTCTGAATCTAAAATAGAACCTTGCATTAGTAGTTCATAGGACAATAAAGCTTCAGCCCCATTATCCCTGGCTTTTATGGACTTTGGAAGGCAAGACACTAAACAAGGACTATGGAGCTCTTGGAACTGAGAGCTACTAGGACTTTGTCCCATTTCACGTATCTCAAGGTGCTACCTAGAAACCACACAGACAGTGAAGTTACATTTTTGTTCTTACTGGCTGAACTTGCTGACTGAGTGACTGCCATGAGACAATTACTAAGCTGAGAGCAGAACACCAGAAGTGAGCTCAAGCTCTCAGCTACTCAGGCCTGCATGGTAAGCACTTGGTTTCAGAAGTCTCACCTCAACAGCTTTAGAGCAGAACAAAGGCAGAACAGTCTGTCTAAAGCGCCTTATTTCATTTATTTTATTGTTTTCTGTCTGATGCACTATGTTTAGCTTTACCTTGAAGAATTGTCACATAGCACTGGCATTGCAGTACAGTCTAGTTGAAAATGTGACTCAGTTTTCTACTTTAGACTTGGTTCAACACTGACCCCACTTACTGATACACTTATCCTAAAAACTCAAAATTCTTTTAGTTACTACTACACACCCACTTTGCATAACAGAATACCAAGCCTTGAAAGTGAAAAGGACATGCAATTATGCTGTCAGGAAAAAATACAAAGATACAAAACCATGTAAGTAACCAAATGTGCACTGCAGTTTTCATGTTGCACAACTGCATTTCAGTTTAAATAGATTCCCAACAAGTTAATACTTTGTTTCCACTCAGAACACTGTGCTTTAATAATTGTGTTTTTCTGCTGAAGATGCTCCCTCCACTTTATACACAGCACAGCAGCTGCCTCCTGTACCCCTGCCCCAGCACATCATGTGCATCAACTCAGCTCTTCAAGGAGCAGAGAACTTGTGGGACAGAAACCAGTTTGTATCCCATTACTTCACACAAAAAGGGTTCTGAATGGATATTAATTACAGCCCCTTAAGACTGGTAATGTTGTCTCACAGTTGTGAAACCTGAAACCTATGCAACACACAAGTATTTTTGTTTGGTTTTTTTTTTAAACTACACTATCAATACCTGTTGAGCCAGTTCTCTGGTAGGGGCCAATACTAGTGCCTGGGACTCCTTGAGATCAATCTCCAACTGCTGCAGGATGGAAATAGCAAATGTGGCTGTCTTGCCAGTACCTGACTGAGCTTGAGCAATCACATCATACCCTAAAAAAAGTAGGATACACATTTACTGCTCCCACACGGGTCAATCATGTTAGCTTTACTTAATTCCCCTTGAAGTAAGTGATCAGTACTAAAGAGTTCTCTCCATTTCAGGTCAGTCCCGAAAGATGGTGTACCATCATATCACTTGTTCAATGAAAATTAAAATTATGTATTACTGCACACTAATGAAACATCATATGCATTCTACAATGCTTTGTTTTTCGATGTTATTAATGAATCTACTGCATACCTTTGATGCATGGAATAATAGCTCTCTGCTGAATAGCTGAAGGCTTCTCAAAACCATAAGCATAAATGCCCCTTAGAAGGGATTCTTTTAAATTCATATCATCGAAATTGTCAACAATCTCATTCCAATTGCTCTGTAACAAAGAAACATAAAATATTAAATCCAATACCCCTGTGCACCAAATGATTAAATTCTCAGGTCACTCCTCAAGTGCTCACCTCGATGACACCATCGGGCTCCATTCCCTCTGGGCCGCCATGGTCTCTGCCACGAAAAAGAACACGCTGTTAGTACGGGAGCCAGCAGCGCAGAGAAGCGAGCCGACACCTCGGCCGAGAAAGCGGCGGGACCCGAGACAGATTATTCCAGCAGGTGCTCTGAGCTTCTGCCAACGGACTAAGAGCCGCCCCTGTCGCTCGGAGGCCCGGGGGACCGCAGCAGCAGCCGGTGCCCGGCTCCCGGGGCCGCGGCCATGGGCGCACCGAGCGCGCGCTCCCGTGGCGGCGTGTGGCCGGT